>SRPP01000091.1:0-66512 GCA_018360055.1 Claviceps monticola
GCTCCTGCTCCTGCTCCTGCTCCTGCTCCTGCTCCTGCTCCTGCTCCTGCTCCTGCTCCTGCTCCTGCTCCTGCTCCTGCTCCTGCTCCTGCTCCTGCTCCTGCTCCTGGTTCCACTCGTCCGACTTTTTCGCGTTTCTGGTGATGCCGCTCTAACAGAGTGCTGTGGGCGACTGGGTCCAAAGTTCGAAGCACTTGCTACGTCCAGCCCTCGTCGAATGCAATTTTGTATATCGTCATCAACGCCACGAATCTGTACTGTCTCATGGTGGTAGTACCGAGCCACGTTGACGACGCCTCTACTCGTCACCTCAGACAATATCTCGCCCTCCTCGTCGCGTTCAGGGCGCTGCCAGGAGTCTTTGATGACCAGTGGCGTCTCCGGATGGCCTTCGGGATGAGCTAGCCAGCATGTTGTTGCTCGACCTACGATACGACGCGGACGCAATATCGGCCTATCAATCACGATGCGCTCACTGCTTCCATTGCGTTCAATCTCAATGTATTGTTTACCTTGAATGACCTGAATCGTGGAATCAAAGCCAAGTTCCTCCTTGCTGATCCAGAAGAAGCCGAGCATAACATAGATAAACTGTAGACCATCCTTGTTGATATCGAACTGCTCAGATGCGATGGCGCCGAGCCTGTCAAACGCCCACACCCTCATCAGAGAATCGCAGAGAGTGAAGCCAAGAACGAATCGCCTGGTGTATTGCGCAGCCATCAGTGCCCGTGCACACCTTCCAATATTAAGCCACGCCTCCGAGACATTATCGGCCAAGGCGTCACTTTGCAAGTCTCCAGGGACCAATATTTGGGACCAGTGATGTTTCGTATGCCGCTCAAGTTCTGCATCAACGAAGCCAACACTTAGCTTTGGCCTCCTCACAGGTTCGTCAATATGCGTGTTCAAGTCTGTCCAAAGCGATCGTTGACGCGTAAGCCCAGGCCGTCGATCCGCCGCGAACGCCGCTAGATTCTCGCTGAATTCCCGGAACCAGTCGAGGATTTCCTCCTCTCCGGCGTCATATGGCCAATTCTTCCACCCATTATCAAATATCGGACTCGGGCCAATTGAGCATTGCGTGAAGAATAGCTCGGACGCCACCTTGAGACCGTCAACGCCGCTGAAGAATTTGTCACAAAAATTTGGGATGTCGATATTTGTATGGCCGAGCTCTTTTCTTAGAATACGGTTGACATGTTTGCGATAAACGCCCGAGCTGGAAAAGCTGCTCTTATTACGCACCCATGATATTTGCGGAAGCGAGGACGGCATGGAGTGGGGAGGTGGAGATATTTCGCCTTGTTCAGTAAGGTTCCAGACTAGCCGCCATATCTCAAAATCGTCCTTATTCTCAAGAACTCCTTTCAGAAGCTGTCGGAGACGGTCGGAATCGTTATCCGCTGCGTGGAAATCTATGCCGAAATTCTGTAACTCATCCGAAAGCATTCCCCCAGAAGACCCTGGTAGGATGCGAGCTGCTCGATGGGTCCGCAAGTCATAGAGAAGAGCTATTCCCAGAGATCGCAAATCTGCAAATGGATTAGCATGTTGAAGAAACCTGCTCGGTCCATGTCGCTACTTACCGCCTGTACAGAGATTGTCAACGGTTGCGGCATCGTAGACGCCTTTTGATCTTGCATCCTCACGGACGTCATCGAGAAATACCCCGATGGGATTCTCTTCTATTATCGTATTCCAGCGATCCATTGTCAGGTGGTCGGCGGCCCCACAAGGCTGATGCTAGCGACGAGTTTACGAGTTTAACCTGGCACAGACCAGATTCAGGAATCGGAGGATGGAGAAGACGCGGCGAAGAAGAATGGAAGCCTGTCATCCAGCGTCTGCAGCAGCTGCTGAGAATGCGGGGTTATACTGTGTACTCCTGTTGCAAGAGACTGGCGATACCCAGATAGTAGTTCTTAGAATGTACATAGCCCTGTTGGGCACAGTAAAGCCCAACGCTAGGAGGTATGTACGTCGATAATCCCCATCAAGATTCAGAAGAGCTGTAAAACTTCAAGAGTACGGAGTACAACTAGGTAGGTATCTATCCTTCGGTAAGGTACAGAGTATGTACCTAGTGGGGCTGGAGGTGATATAAACACCACCATTAAGAGGTATATATGCATATACCTAGGTACCTCACCTGTTATGTACATAAATTCCATAAACCACACAGCTGGGCACCTCCGCATGCTTCTCGTCATCAGATGATCAGAGTCCCTGGGGCCTGATGTAAAGATCCAACACCGAGCACAACAGCAATCGGTGTCGATTGGTACAGATGGCCAAATGCTCAAGGCACAATCTGCCGAATTCATACTTACTTGGGCGACTCATCATCTACACACGGAAGACCTCGCGCAGAACATCATAGAATCAACAACGGACACAGCGACACAGCGACACAGCGACACAGCGACACACGCAATCAACCAGCATACCCTTTCAGTCTCTCACTCTATGAAACCATCGAACTCTTGCCTCTGCAGTTGAGTACCTACATAGGTAGCGGGCATCTGCTGCTGCACCCTGCCAAGACTCCAAATGAGGGCCCTACGCCAAGATCGGTCACCGGCTCACCGCTGAGCAGCATTTCTGCCACTACATCCTGTTTCTCTCAGCAGTGTGTTTTGCCAGCACTGCAGTATCCTTCTGGGCCTTTTTCAAGACTTTTATCATCTTCGAGTAGAGCTTAGGGTAAGGTTTGTCCCATGACTTCCCCCCAGGGAACACCTCGTTTCGTGATTTGTTGATGTGTGGAATCAACGGCTGGTGATACAGCGTAAAGCCTAGTCTTCCTGGGTTCTTGAAATTTGTTTCACCGATAAGACCTAACTTCGAACCACGCCAGTCCCATATCGGAAAGATACTCCCAATATTCGTATCGTGTTGGCTCAATTGCTTTGCTTTCCCTGGGCCTTCGTAGTGGACGCATATCCAAAACAACATCCAAAAGAAGGACTCACGATCATGCATAAAGGTGTATTCGTCGCCTCGAAGCAATCCAATCGCCGTGAAGGCCTTGGTATCTGTCCTTTCCTGTGCACACGAAGGCTTCTCACTCACGTTCTATGCCGATTGCGAAGTCAAGGTCAATCAGAAAGGACTTCCAGGTGGCAGGAGGGATTACCTTGATCTTCATTGATCATCAGATTTGTGCTTGGAATATCCCTGTGCAAAACGCCATTGTCGTATGACGGCTTGTGGCCTTTGATGCAAGCTCTTGAGACAGGCAAGCAGCGCCTTGCGAGAGCTGGCTTTGTAAATTGGCCTGCCATAATCCTGCACACGAACACGCCGGCGCACTACGTTTGATGGCTCATTTCGTGACTCGATACCAGCGGTTCTCGAGAGTCTAGAGCATATTATTTTGCTTGGGGGCAAGGCAGGGCCTGTTTGATCGATCGGTCGCTTCGTTCTCGTTGTCCGGCGCTCGAGCAACACTTTTGTTGTCGCTCCGCTGGAATCCTGTGAGAGACCTTTGCTGATATTTTGAAGCAGTTGATATGTCCAGTCCTCGTCGAACACAGTTACGAACGTCGTCGATCACGCCGCCAATTCCGACTGTTTCGTGATGATAGCAGCGAGCCACGTTGACGACGTTTCGACTAGTCGCCTGCTTCAACATTTCCCTCTCCTCGTCGCGTTCCGACAACTGAAAAGTCTTTGATGACTAGCGGCGTTTCTGGATGGTCTTTCACATGAGCCTTCCAGCAGGTCGTTGCCCGATCTACCAATGACCATACAGCACGTCCGCATAATCAATCCATCAATGACGATACACTCTGATCTCCCATTCCGTTCAATCTCTGTAAATCGTTCTCCATCAATTTGCTGTATCGTGGAATCGAAGCCAAGGTCCTCTTCACTCATCCAGAGGAAGCCGAGCATGGCTTCGAGAAGCTCTTTGTTTATTGTCGATTTGCTGAGATGCGGTGCATCATGCCACCGAGTCTGTCGAATACCCATACCTTCATCAGAGTCCCGCAGATCGTGGAGCCTACGACAAAACGTCTGGTAGCTTGTGCGAGCAGCATTTTTCCTGTACACATCGCAAGATTGTGCCACGCCTCTGCGGTGTTGTCGGCCAGATAGTTGCAGCTCAGCACTCCCGGGACCAGCATCTGTGGCCAAGGGTGTTTTCCATCTTTCGAACCACGTTTCGGAAACGATGCATCAACGAAGCCAACGTCTAGTCTTTTCTGCGCCACAGACCAATCGTCAATATTGTCGTATCGGGTCCCCAACAGCCGTCGCCGATGGGGAATTTCGGGCCAGAAACGGTGGGCGAATTTTTCTAGTTTCTTACAGAACCTTTTCAGCCATCGAAAGACGTCCTTCTCGACGGCACGGGTGGGCCAGTCCGTCCACTTATCATCCTTATATCTTGGCGTTCTGCCACGTTTGCATTTCTTGCAAAAAGGCTTTCGACCTCCGAGGTCCTCCTTCTCAGAGTCCAGATCATTCAACGCTGCGTGGGAAGAGTCGCTGTAAAAGTTGTGGGATGTCAACGTATATTTGGCCGAGCTCTTCACTCATGAGGTTGTCCACATCTTTGCGATGCTCCGACGTGTTGGCCACGAAACCCCCGTTAGATGTAGGTGGGCAGTTTCTCGTGATAAACCTCTTGACTTGTTTTCATAGATCTTTATCGTCCACTTGATTGATAGCTGCTGCTAAAAGTGGTATGAGACAGCGGACTGCGTTCGGGAATATCACTCCCCACGAAAGATACGAGACTCTTTCCCCATTCAAAAGGTGTAGCATTTCGCCTGCTGGATGATTCTTCAAGCCATATAAAAGAGTCATGGCAAGAACCCTGAGATCTGCAAATAAGCATTAGCATAGCATATGACTAATTTGATCTTCATCCATGTCAGCCTACTCACCCGTTGCACTGAGGTTTTCGAGATCAGCACTCTGGCGAATGTCCATGTCTTCTGCCCGTTTTTACGAAAATCTAGTCACCTAGTGAGATAGACCGCGGTAGGACTCTGTTGAATTGCGTCGTTCCAGAGTTTTTGGTCCATTGCTGCAGACAGGCAGCGGCCACCACGGTCCACAACTGCTGATGTTAGAGGGTAGTTATAACTTATCCTGGCACAGACGGGCCGTGTTCGGGAAACAACCGTGTCAGAAGAAAAAGAGCCCTTTATTCAGCATCTGTAGCAGCATGATAGAAACTACTTCTAAGTTCTCATGTTGTAACTTGTAAGGACCCCAAAGACGCTTCTGAGCGTAATTGTTGAGTGAAGAAAAATATCACACGAGGAAGGTGCACAGAACAGGACTGTAAATTATCATTGGACGATACAGCAACAATAAAAAACGTGGTGGCACCTATCTGCCGGCTGCCGGACTCGAAAGCATCACTTGGAATAACTACAGCAGAGAAGTGTCATATTCATGGCGACATGCTTAACAAGAAATGGTCAAGGAACTATGCGCATTCGACGGTTTGGACTTTTCATGCACAACGCAAGTCGCACAAAAAAGTAGTTGAGCTAATTCGTCAGACTCTTTGTGCGACAAACTCAAGGTTATTTCCTTGCCACTTGGACAGTTTGGGGCTGCCCATCTCTGGGATGGCTACCCTAAGCCGCGATTCACGATATCGTCGACATGCACTTCGTTGGCTGCATTTTAGTTGTCCAACGCCAACTTGTTGCTCCGATGTCGCCTGGTGATTTACTTTCGCTCATGTGACGAACGATAGATACGATGATGACCTGCCAACATCGACTCGGGACTCGCCACCGTGCAAATTCCCACATGTGGCGTGATGCCTTCCAACTGCAGTGGCAGCATGGCTTGAGACTTGTCATCCGCGCCACCACCAACACCCAATATTAGACTGTCTCAACGCCATGTTCAGCTGCGTGTCTCAACGTCATCTTCCCCGTTGCTCGTCATTGTCACCAGCTTTGATGTCATTCTTTTCGTATGTATGTACTCTGCATTGCCGCCCGTCTCGCAACAAAATATGACCCCCCTTCATTCCATTAGCGATAGCACCCAATGAGGCGAAATCGTAGAAGAAAAAAACACAATTCCAGGGCTCGCGGATATCAGAGAGTTGATTCGAAGAGAATATTTTGCGTCTATACCAGCGATAAGGATGTGCAAGATGCAGCGGACTTATCAGAGGGGGTGTTGACGGGTGGTGAGCGGACTCAGCGGAGGAAGTTCTGCCAGACTTGGTATGCAGAGCGAGGATGCGCGGCTGTGTGCAGAGCAGAATATGCAGAGAGATAATACGTAGATGGTAGACGGAGAAGATAAATTCAATATGGATATTGTAACATGAATGCATACAAATAGGCGCAGTTTTTATACAATGTAATGATGCAATGATGCAATGATGCAATGATGCAATGATGCATTGCTGCAGGTGTCAGGCACTGCCAGGCACTGCCAGACAGCAGACGTAGGCACAGGTATCATGCAGATACGAAATTGTCATCCAGGCATACATAGATCTACAAACATGCGTACATATACCGGTTTTTCATTATGTAACTTACAGATAACATGCGAAAATCCATGCCTATACTTGTACCGACATCAGGTAGACAGGCGCACATACACGTACACTCACAAGACAAGCCTGAAAGGCGCATTGCGGCATGCATCTGCGTCAAATCCTTGGTGCACCCCCAACTTCCCAAGAAGCACCCCCTACCCTAGCCCACATGACCTTTCTTTCACCTTCTTACTCCGTATATGTATGTTTCTGGAACCCACACTGAGACACGAAAAACCCACATGACGAGACTTGAGGTTCTGAATCAGGTGTCGTTGGGCCGTTCTTCTTTGTTTGACTCATGCACTTCCTCTATCAACTCAGCCTTCATTCTCCCTCGGCAAAAACAAAAACAAAAATGAAGAATGAAAAAAAAAGCTAAGGGTTAAATTTCCTCATCCTCGGACCTCCTCATCGTAAATCGTAAATTTTAATGAAGCGAAACGGCGAACAAAGCGCCAAAAGTCGGGGTCCGGGGAAAAACGTGACCGACAAACGCAACTAACAGTGCGCACTTTCCCAAGCTAACTACAGCCCAACAACAGCGCAACCACCCAAAGACTAGACAACAAAAAAAGTAACTACGGAGTACAGTATGTAGTATGTATGTACATTAAACCCCCTTTCCATCCTCGTGTAACGAATAAAGACTAATCAAGAAACCCGCAGAGAAAGCCCAGAACACAATCTGGACCCTTTTTCTGAGGTTCTCGATTTCCAAGCAAGCTGCAAAAGTAACTAGACATTCGCGCTGCGCGACGCAACGCCGAAGGATCAGCCTAGCCCTTTTCGTCAGGACTCGGCGTCCTAACTGGATTGTTTCTTATATACGCAATACCATTTTTGGCGAATTCTTGGCAACGCGGATACCCACTAGGTACGTACCTACCTACCTAGCTAGCTAGCTACATAGCTAGTTGTACATACATACTCTGTACATACATAGCATTGAGGTGTACATACATAATTCAAGATGCACTTTTACGAAAAAGCGATTACCGAGCTTCGGCCGCCGCTAGCAGTGCAACAGCTCCTAGAATATCCCCCCCAACACCCGTAATCGCGGACATATCATTGTGGAGGGAGTTACCACAAGTACGGATCGTATGTATGTATGTATGTATGTATGTAGTTCATTTGCGTGAAAGGAAATACGAAAACCCCGTACATGCTCTGTTCATTACTCTGTACATATCTGCTTTATTTCTTAGTTCCCGTGCAAGTATTCTCAAAGAGGTCAAAAGCTCCGAGATTGCCTTGCCCAGTGCCAGTCTACGGAGTAGTCGCCCGACTTGCCAGTGAGTCGCTTCCCTCTGCGGTGATGATGGGACGGGACTTGAAGACTTAACTACTCCGTAAAGACTTAAAGTACGTATACGTAGTACATTTGTACGTACGGAGGACATGTACAATATTTCAACATGATCCGATCAAGTACATTGTACATAAGCACATACATAATACATAGTTACATGCAAGAGCGGACAACGCCCCTCCAGGCTCCGAGCCGTGCATCTTCTGACGTTAAATCGGTAAACGGTAACGGTACTCAGTACAGCTCGCCAAAATGCGACGTTGCCTGCCCGACCTCGGCAAATACTCTCGTTCGTGTAGGTAGGTACGTTTTATCAAGTTCCGTGGGACTTACATTCGTCCGGACCGTTGGGCGGAGAATGCAACGCCACGATGGGTCCCATCGGCATTTTTTTTTTTTTCATCCAGGGGCAAAAAGAACTATGTACCTATGTATATACCTATGTATATACCTATGTAGCATAGCATTCGTAGAAGAAAACAGTGCCGCGCGCGAACCGCATTCTCCAATCTCCAATCTCCGATCTCCAATCTCCAATCTCCGATCTCCAATCTCCAAGTCTCCAAGTCTCCATAATCTTTGCCTTTGCCTTTGACACGACCAAGGGTGTGATCCACGAACGGCAACAATTTTCGTCGCAAACTCTTGCACATCCACCTTACTTGCATAATTTGGTAGCGCTAGCCATTTTCGTTTGCCATTTTGCTTAGAAAGATATTGGAAATGTTTTTCAATTGCATAGATCTGGACCTGGGGCCCGAACCATTATGTACTGCAGGGGCCCAACGTGTCACAGACTCAAAGGCTGTGATGCAGCCGGAAACTTCGGCAGTTCACGGAACTTCTTCTTTTTGACACCTTTAACCTTTATTCACACGGTTTTATTTTTTCCGATTAATACTATGTACTCCGTAGTTTTATCCAATTTCATTCAGTTCGTGCCAAGTCCACAGTGTGCGTGGCATTCTGAAGCCCCGCACTTGGCGATCCCGGCATACTTCGGCTCAAAAGCCGGGCGAGAGAATGCTTTTCCCGTTGGTTCGTCGTCGCCGAGAGAGATATGCAGAGTAGGAGGTGACCAGATATGTATACATAGTTGTAGTAAAAAAAAATACCGAGCATCTCCGCGAGGTCCAATAGCCGTCCTGGAGGATGACTTCCTTCATTCCGTCCTCCTACGCCGCCGACGGCGCCGAGTTGTGTTGCCGATATTGGGCTGTGAGATTGAACGACTTGGAGGCGGTAAGCGGAGGGTCGTGTGCACTGTGGTCACTGCTGGTCAGTGGTGGATAAAGAAGCGTGCGAAAGGGTGAAAAAGGAGGCGTGTGCGTAGTGCATCTTGGCACGGGGAAGCTCGTTTCTCCAAGCCTTCGGGTACAGTGCCAGCGACTCCGCTGCTAGCACTATGGTTGTCGGTCGGCCAACTAGTGCCTCGCCCGAGACACGGAGCAAGATCCGAGTTACACGTTCCATCCATGGATGGTTGAGATTGAGATGGATGATGAGATGGATCATGGAGAAGATGGAAGATGGAAGATGGAAGATGGGATCAAGGATGAGATGGATCATGCATGCATGAGATGGACGAGCCATTGCCGCGCGGTGAGTTCACTCGCCCGACGAGCCCCAGTCGGTCAGACTACACGCCCCTTCCTTCCTTTCAACCTTCCTTCCTCACAAGGCGTGTCCGCAGCGAGTGACAGCCGTGTCTTGCCAAGCCAGATGGCTAGATCTCGTTGGCTCTACACGCCCCCTTACTTTGCGACATCCGCGATGTACACGCACACACCTCTGGCACCCGGCACCTGGCACCTGGCACTTGACACTTGACACTTGCAAGTAGCTTGGCACTTAACTAGAAACTTGGGAACTTGGGCTCTCCGCTCCGATCCTTCCTCTCTCGGGATGTGGCGGCCCCCTCACCACCTGTCAGCCACTCATGCCTCGGCCGTGACAGCGGTTTGCACCCAACGCACCCCTCTCCAGCCACCACCAAGTCGATGCCGTGTTTGTACTCCGCAATTCATGGGCTATGGCAGTCTGTTCGCGTCGCGAGCGAACAGCGAGTGCCGGCACTTGCTGTCCATAAATTCCGTTCTATCGCCAGGGCCACATACATACCTAGCTTGTATCCACCCTAGGTGTGGCAATAATTGTCATTGTTTACTCATCGTCCCCTCATGTTCATCACGCGCGGTTTCCGTTGAACATGCATCGGCAAATAATGCCGGGAAAAATGGAACAAGAACTGCTCAGTGCTCACTGCTCACTGCTGCGGCAGCGTGAAGGCGACAATACATACCTAGAAGCAATACTTTGTCTCTACGAGCCCGTCGCCGTGGCCTCAGGCCTGTACGTAGACAACCGTATCTCGTTCCCTAATTCGGCTGTCAGCTCCGCTCGCTTCTCGTCTCACGAATGTCTCGTCCGGTGTGTACTAACTAATGCAACAGAGGCACACAGTCAGACAGCCCCCAGAAGTACCAGAGAGCGGGCTAAAAGCAGTGCCATTTTGTTGCAAGTACCGTCCCCGCATTGCACCGTATTGCACTAGGTACTCCGTATATTGAGTCGCATCGTACCGAGGTATGTAGCACGATGCCATGATGCCCATGATGCTATGCATGCGTCATGTGTAGGTAATTTCAGGGGTCGTTCTGTGCCAGCCACAATTCTGAACGAGGGTCTCTTATTAAGTTACAAGTTACAGCGCTGCTCAGTGCCGGCGACCCGACAATCTGGGCCGGGCTCCATCGGGTAGGTCCGAGGCTCCTTGGGTGTGGCCTACCGTGGCTATGCCATTCCATATGTACATGTACATGCGGAGTACCTAGTGACATAGTTGATTGACACCTTCAGCCAGACAGGTACCTACCTACCTCCGACTCAATAATAAGCGAGCGACTTTGAATCCATCCGCTGTATCCGGTGGTCATTTCGTTCTTTAGCTATGTCCTGGGCCGAGGCAGAATGGCGAGTGTATGTAAGGCGGCCGAGAGAGCAAAGCTGCGTTCACATGCCGAACCTACCCAAGTTGAAAGCTTGGCAACGTAACATGCCAGCATTGCCAGCATTGCCAGCATTGCCAGCATTGCCAGCATTGCCAGGCAGCCAGCCAGGCCAGCGCCACGCAGCCTTGTCCTAAATTGGCAGCTTCGCTTTTCCGATCCGACAGATTGGGCTCGAAGCTCCGCCCATTTTGGTCCTGAGCCTCGGAAGTACATGCATAGGACGGAAAAGGGGAGCCTTTTCTCCTGTCTCCCCCCACCGTTCGTCGTTCGAAGCCAATCGTAAGTTGTGTGTACCTACGGAGTACTCTGTATGTAGTTAGTGGGAATGTACTCTGTATCGGCCTTGTCATACATCACACGTCATACAGCCCTCCGGTTGCTGCCGACACTCGTTGTCTTGGAAGAGAAGAAATAGATCTCGCTGCAAGTCGGAAGGACACCCCTTTCTTTCTATCTTCCTTCTGCCCTTTCTTCCTTCTGCCCGTTCTTCCTTCTGTCCGTTCTTCTTTTCTTCCTCACCAATGCCGAGCCATGGCCGGCGGCCGCCCTCCTTGCTGTGAAACAAGGAAGAAGACGCAAGTACATACTCCATAGGGGGCGGGGGGGGGGGTTCCGTTACCAGTAGATGCATGCCCATCTACATGATGCGATGGCTTTGCCTGCATGAAACAACGGCTGCCATCGTCTTTGGCCGTCTCTTGAAAGCATAGCCCAACACAGTGCAAGGGGCCTAACGTCCCAAGTCATCTGCACACTAATAAAGGACAGGGTGACGATGATAGCGGGAGGAGTGCGAATGTGTGTGTGTGTGTGTGTGTGTGTGTGTGCACATGTGCCAATGGCAGTGCCTGCTGCCGAGAGTGGGGATTAGTTACCTATGTACAACTATGTATGTATGCACCTACGGAGTACCAGCACAGAAGTGATTGGCACCGTTGCGGCGGCGTTGCCAGTCTTTATCTCTGAAACGGGGCGCGCCATGTGACGCCATGTGCCGTCGGTACATGAGGCAGCAGATGCGGGCCGGCACACGAACGATTTCTGCCGGCAGCCAGTGAAGTGAAGCTTGAACAAGTTGGCTCTCTGAGATGTCCGCCGAAGCCTCTCCCCTTCTTCCATTCCATCCCGGTGACCGACGTGACCGACTGGCCTTGTCACCACAGGGAGGAAGTCAAGGACGAAATATATGTACTCGTACTCCGTGCTTCGTGCATACATGTGAAAAAATGGGGGTGTGTGTGGGATCAAGAGTGTCATGATTTGTTATTCCCACGCGAGCAAGCACCCATCGTGAGACATCTCGTCACCGACTCACCGCCTTGCCTCATACGTCCAGCCCGACTCATTCGCCTCGTTCGTCTTTCATCGCGTGACTCAAGCATCCGCGCACGGAGGCTCTTCGTGATGCCTACAAATATGCGCATTCCTGGCTTGCCTCCTTGTTGCGTGCCAGACCGCCCTTCGGCCGAGAAAGTTGGAAGTTGGAGGAAAGCGCGGCGACTACATATGTAGTCCATGTACGTTACATACATACGATTCAGATTCAGCCTCCATTGTTGGTTGACAGATGCATGGGGCCAAGCCAACCAAGCCAACCAAGCCAACCAAGCCAGCCAAGCCAGTCAAGCCAGCCAAGCCAGCCAAGCCAGCCAAGCCACGCACAACCGGGCCTTTGGACCGATCCCGTTTGCATTGTCGGGAGACGCCGCCTCTCGGTTGTACATTCCACATGCACTACCGGCCGACCAACAAGGCAGCGAGGGCAGGCCATGCCGTGTGTTATCATTGACCAGCTGCGCCCCCTTGTCTCGCCTTGTCGCATTTATGCGCTGGTGGGAATTGTCTGGCGTTGAGGGCGAGCGACTCGACGCAATCAGCGTACGTGCAGGAAAGACAATGCAAAGTGCAAATAAACAATGAAAGGTGCTCGCAATTACAACTACTTGCGCGCTACCCAACAGTATGTGCTCTTCTCGTTCGACCAGCTTTCCGCACCCCACTCGTTTCTCGCGAGATTGCCCCTTCGGCAGACGAAGCATCAGGCGGGCATCAGGCGAGCATCAGGCGGGCATCAGGGCAGGCATGTTTTGCGGGCGGCTGATAGTGGCTGGTAGCGAGACCAGGTGTGTAGGTATGTAGGTATGTAGCGAACAAGCACCTTGCAACGCGTCAGGGAGGCTTGACATGCATGCTCATCAAGAGGATTCTGCTGATATCATTTCTAGCTTCGAATCTTGCTCAAATGAGCCTTTCATCGTGATGGTATTTCGAAAGGGAAGCCGAAAAAGGGCGGCGTACGCATCAGAACTCCCTTTGCAGCCACAGTCGCCTTGATTGTCTCCCGTGGAGTCGTCGCATGTAGTTACGGTACGGAGTACGGTGATGGTGACGCACAGTGACGCCTGATGGCAGACAGGATTCAAAGCCCCCCGGACCCGGAAACAGACACATCATTCGTTTGCGGAGTAGGTAGGGGATGTACGGAGTATGTACGTACAACTATGTCTTTGATTTCGCGAGGTCTTCCCTAGGTATTCATGCTGCAGTCGTGTCAGAAAAGGCACAAAGCCAGTCAAGTCAGTCAGTGCCCTTAGACTCGCCGTCGGCTCGTACAAGCAGCCATTGCATGCACATTATGCACATGTGACGCAGGCAACGACACAATAGGATCAGTGCCAGATCTCGGCATTGCGATTTGGTGACTTATACTCCGTAAGTTGTGGACGTTTTACCTTGCCTTGCTCCACAGTTTTGCTGGAGAGGTAGGGTAGACCGGGCGCCCGCCGCCCCCCTCATGCCATTCAATGTTGTTCATCAAAAACACGACGACCAAGTGTGTAAAACTACATATGAACGGAGTACGGAGGAGTACGGAGTAGTCTTAACTATGTACCGAATACTCTGTACATACTCCGTAGTTACATACTTCCAACTGCCGATTCAGGATTGTCTCGGCCGTGGCGTCGTAGCGCCGAAAGCCGCACTTTGCATCACAGATGCCCTTTTTATTCGTTTTCCTTCTTCTTCGGGTCCAATTGAAATGGCCAAGATTCCCCGTGTGCGCGCGACGTTGGTGGTATCATCGCCACATAGATTAGGCACGTCACGGAGTACGGCTCCGCGGCTTGCCAGAGGTAGATCTGCAATAAACGACCGCCGCATTGACTGTACATAACAGATATGTTATCTCGCAAGTGCGTAGTTCTGGTGCCCCTCCAGATGCGACGGCATACCTCCGCGCCTCCTTGGCATGACAGGCTGTCAATCGGTCGGTGACTACCGACACGTTGCGTCTAGAAATCTGAAAACCACATCGTGGCCTTGGTCTTGGCAGGGTGTGCCGTCAAAAGAAACAAGACCGCTTCCTCCCTCCATGGTGTGCGCCGATTGGAATCCATCTGGTCGGGTGGGAGTGGGTGTGGTGTGGTGTTGGAGTGGGTGTGGGTGTGGATGTGGGAGTGGGACGCGCACAATACGACATTGAGGGTCTTTTCCCCCCTAAGCGCCTCACTCCAGGCTAACGAGCGATTCTTCTTCGAATTTTCCGTGCTCGCCAAGCATGTATGTACATATGTAGCGTGAAGGGCACTTCGTACATACAACTATCAATGGCGAGACTCGACGGAACGCCGATCGCATCGAGCACACAATCTCGTCCACGGTCCCATACGGACGGAGTACATAGCGTCGCTTACACATGATTCCGTTAAGGTGTGGCCTAGCCCGACTGTTCGCTGTTCCACCGTTGCACCTCTTGTTAGATAGGGTACATAAGAACATAACTAGGCGTAGGCAGCATTTTCCTCGGCAGGGGACAGAATTGGAGACGGCGAATCATATTGCCAGCTCGCTCTCGCTTATGCGCCATCTCAAATGGACATTTTCATTCCCCCACACACCCTTGCGACCTTGACCCCTATAGCCGCGACAAGACCCGCGTTGTAACTTTGTAACTTGTCCACGCCGTCGTCAGGCTTTGAAACGTGTCAAGAGCAAATCCGGCTGTGGATTTCCTAAAGAGGTGCCATCTCCGATCACACATCACACCGTCAATCACGAGAACACCAGCCGAAAGTTATTTGAATCCGGTCCGGTTAAGCGATAGGAACTTGTTAGTTACCACGAGCCTTCCAAGTTTCGAGTAGGCCCGAAGAACCCGTTCGTCCGCAATGGCTTATTACTGTACGCGCAGAAGGGTTGCATCTTGTCCCAACCAGATAGGAATAAACACGCGGTCAATTTTCAGAATCGTGAGTCGTGAGTCGTGAGTCGTGAGTCGTGAGCCGTGAGCCGTGAGCCGTGAGCCGTGAGCCGTGAGCCGTGAGTCGTGAGCCGTGACAGTGAATAATTTGCAACGGGCTGTCAGGCAACAAGAATGTGGCTTCATCCAAGACGAGCCAGCGCAGACCCTGATGATCCTTCCCGTCCCCGGCGCGTAACTTATCAATCATCTCTTCGACGACGCTCCAAGGTTGTGCATGACCTTCCTGAAGTACGACAGTTGAAGAGAAGAAACTTGGTGGCCCCATCATGTTGTGAGGTTGTGAGAGACAAAAGTTAACATTCCCGTCGTATTACATGCTGAGTTGCTTCTTCGTACGTATGTACCTACGTATACCTAGACGTCCAGGATGTTCAATCTCTAGCGGCCAAATTAATCCGCGCCATGACTTTGTGGAGCTTCAACGACATTCTTTTCGAGTTCAAACTTCACGCCCTTCTCACCCGCCTCTTGCCCAGATCGGCTGGTGTAGGTGGCAGGCATGTAATGCGAGATAATGACCGAAATGTCAACTTTCAAGATCCTGGATAGAATACGCCTCGCGGTTGAGGTTCCCCTATATCTCCGTGTCTCGGGGTATCTCAGTCCACAAGCGAGGCATACGCTGCATCAGCAGGGCGAGAGCATTGCCGGGAAGGCGCGGTTGTTGGTTGTGATACATACCCCCTCGTCCACCGGATGACCTACCGAACACAAGTCCTTGCTGCATCTCCGAAGACCCTGCTTGCCCAGCTTGCCCAGCTTGCCCAGCTTGCCCAGCTTGCTGGCGTGGGTGGTGTGCCTTGCTGCCAACCCACTTAATCCACTTTAAAAGCCGGCATTGTACTCTATACTCTGCATTACGAAGAGGTAACTTGATTTACCATTTCTGACTCAATGGCAGTTGCATATACATATGTACTCAGTATGTATGTACTCCGTATGTATGTACTCCGTATGTATGTACTCCGTATGTATGTACTCCGTATGTATGTACTCCGTATGTATGTATGTATGTACATGCGGAGTACATACATATACATACATACATACATAGCGGGCAACGCTGCAACGGTGACTGGGCACGGCCTTTCGGCCCCGTGAGCGCAACCTAGCGACGCTTGACGACCGGGAATTTAATAACACGGGTAGCACTTCCTTCTGCCGTACGGTAATTCTCACCGGGGGTCCATCGGAACAAGTCGTTGTTTCATCCTTGCTGAGCCTGGAGCCATGAGCAGCGCAGGCCAAGTGGTCCGGGTCCGAGCCTCAGCGAGGCCTCGAGTCCTACACAGGATATGTACATACACGGGATAAGCTTTCTCATGTAAGCAAAGATAGACTCTTTCCAGATACAGAAATGCAGGCACCCGGTCACTGTAATCGGTTGCCGGACAGACTTGCTGTGAGAGCTGTGAGACCACTCGAGCTTCGAACTACCCTCCAAAGAATCTTGGTTGACAACGCACCACACCCCCTTGTCTCGATGGGGCTTGGTCTTCGTTCTCCAGCTGACCTGATCGTTGCGGCGGAATGCAGGAGCATATCCAAGGCCCCCCCCCCCCCCCCCTATGAGGGGTCTAGCCGATCCAGCATCAAAACCGTTGGAAGAATGGCACTTTGGCGACTTGCCGACTCAGTGCAATTACCCGCTAGGCCGTTTATGCCTGCCGTCAAGCGGTTTGGGAACCGCCTATGTACCTATGTACTCCAGATTTTCGCCAGCCGGCCCTGGCCCCAGAGGCAAAAACACGTGCGGCAGTTGCTCCGTAATACGTATGGTGTAGGTCGTGGCAGCAAGAGACTTGGTCTGGCGGTATGTACATACTATGTAGACTTTTCTGGTGACATTTCCGGGCCGGCTTGTATCACGCAGAGCTCAGCTCCGACGTGGGACTTTTGGCTTGTCTCCAGCGCGGCTCCGCGGTTCCTGGAGCCTGGCGAACCTTTACTCATCGATGGATTACTTGTCCAACCGATGCCAGCACAAAAGCAGCCCACACCCCAGATCGTCGCGAACGGCACCCTTCTTTATACATTTGTGACGACTCGCAGAATTGATGTCTCGGACGCCCTCATCAACGAATTCACTGATACCCTCATGAATTGAGAAAATTCCTTCTTGGCATAACCGAGTTGAAGGCATCAGCTTGAAGCAGACTGCAGCTCAACGACAGTAGCAGTCGCCTCGACTCATCTCCCCGAGCGCGGAAAGGGTGTTATTGAACAACAATAGCACTGGACACGAACCTTGAACTTTGCCGGGCCAACAATCCAAATAATCGAGGGTTTACAAACTTATCTGAGGGCCCCAACTTATCCACGCGGTGGAAGGATCAGGACCCGACACCTGTCGAATCCGATTCAGGTTGCCGCAAACCCTTGCCGCAGTGTTCCCAATGGGGAGTTTATCAAATTTTGAGTCTCATCAGCGTTTGGATCTCCCAGACACCCCGCCTGAGCTGGCGAGCCCCGGTGCCTCGTCACTCTCTTCTCGATCTTCTCCCACGAGGGAACAAGCCTGGATCCATAGAAGCACAACATCACTTCCCATGTCCAGCTATGACAAGGCATCTGGTGCCGATATATTGCCGGACACTGGACTGAGGGGATTCAGTCGGGATCAAACGGATTCGAATAGCCACACCTCTTCGCGGCAGCAGCTGCCGTCACTACACAGTCTATTCGGTCCGCCGTCAGCCATGCGAGGTGGCCATTCATCGGCTGAGAGGGACACGCCACATCTTGCGCAGTCACCACGCGAGCGGTCGGGGGCCTCTCCAAGCATCGGACGTGGCTCGAGGTCGTACTTTCCTTCGGTATCGTCTCCTCCGGTCTCGCAACCGCGTAGCACATACGACACACGGCATGACCCTCAGTCTTTGATTCGTTCGTTCTCTGGACATCGATCTCCAAAGTGTCTCGAGCAATGCCGGAGCAGACCTGATGTACGCCCTGGATCCGAAAGCAGCAAATGGCCCATCTATCCAGACACAGGATATACTCTCGGCTCAAGAGATGCACTATTTCAGCCTCTGGATGACCGACCTCGAACACAACTCCCCACTGCCAAAGACTTGCAAAGAGATTACCCAGGCCCTCAAAGGGTACATTCGACACTAAGCGCACCACCAACACCAGACAGCTCTGCAGTGTCCGAGGGCGTGCCCACCAAAGATGGCCTTGGGCCGAAGATTTGGACCGGATCTCACTTTTTGCCACGATTCGTCCGTGCGACAGAGGTTCCTGGCGAAGGCATGTGCTATTTTTACGACGACGGAAGCCATTGCAAGACTGTCATCGACGGCGAGGCTGTGAACGCTCACTGGGGAGTAACGAAAGCCGGCAAACCTCGCAAACGACTAGCCATCGCCTGCATCACGTGCAGAGAAAAGAAGATCAAGTGCGACCCCGAGTATCCGAGATGCGTTCAGTGTGAGAAGTTTGGGCGAGTGTGCAAGTTCAAAAATGCGTGAGTCGCCATGAATGTCCCTGTGTATGCTGTCGTGAATAGATACTAATCATCGATTTAGGCCAAGAGGGGGACACAGCAATTCCCCGTCTACACCACCTGCCGAAATCGACGATCAACGAAACGCAAGTATTGTATCAAGGCGGGGTGATCAAGATCATCCCTCGAGTCAGTCGCCCTCTCCGATCTCGCCTCGCGTAATGCTGCGTGAGCCGCTCCCAGAAAATGCGCAAGCCAACAAGAGGGTGAAACTTGCACGAGATTCGTCATATGCAACCAATGGCGAGCCTTGGTCTACCGGTATGCTCAGGCCAATCGATCATTCCAAGTCCTTCAATCCCACAGAAAGGGCAGCATCAGAGACTCCCCGAATCCCCGATGATGTTCTGCATAGAGCCTGGCAAACCGATCCCTTCGTCTCTGATCCTCAGTCAATCAGCACGGTCCTATCTCAGTTCTTTGGACACATCGACAATACTATCGTCATTCGTTTCCTGCAAGAAGACATCTACACATCCTGGGTGTCTAGCTCTGTGCATCAAAAGGGCCCAGAGGATATGATGCTGCTGTATAGTGTCTTGGCCATTGGGGTCGCTCTATCCGGAGGACCCAAGCACATTTCGTATGAGTATGCGCAAGTGGCGAATTATGCTCAAAAGTCTCTGAAAACGCCTTGCCTTCAATTGGTTCAGAGTAGAATCCTTTTGGCAGTATACAACATTGCGACATGCCGACTCGCGGAGGCCAACGAACTCTTGTCATCCGCCATTGCCACCGGTGTTTGCTTGCGACTCAACCACGAAATCGAATACCAGAGAGACATCGCACTCAAGGATTTGCTCATTGGCATGAATAGAGTAGGCTACGCCGAGGCGAGAAGGCGAACCTTTTGGTCTCTGTTCTTGCTGGAGCGACTCAGCCCCCTTTTCCCCGCTCGCGCAACCATGATTCACGGCGAAGACATATATGTCAGACTGCCATCTGATACGGAGAGTTTTGAGAAGCAAGTGGAGGTCTGCATGCCAGTGTTCAGTCCTCACGAAACGAGCGTTCGTGCATTCGCCGAGAGACCGTCGAGTATCACCTGTCATTTCATTGACATGGTTCACATTTGGTCATCTTGCCAATCAACGATGGATCGATTAGCTCGCAGGCCTATTTCTTCTGATGTTGAGGGACCTCGCATCCATAACTTGAAAAGACGGGTACTCGAGTGGCTCACGAACTTACCATCGAGACTTTCCTTCAGTGGCTCTAACCTCGAGTCTGCTGCCTTTTCTGGCAAGGTCGGATCGTTCTTAACCATGCATTTGCTCTGCCATCACGCCATCATTCTATTGAACCGCTATCACTTGTCAGTGGCGGAACTGTCCTCCGAGAAACGAGCTAGACACTTCCAAGAGTGCCATAATAACGCCAGAAATATAGTGGACATCATCTGTTGCTTGGATCGTATCTTGCGAGTTCGACCAAGTATATTGAGCGTGCCTCCACCGGCGTTGGCCACGGTCGGGACAACAGCCGTGGATGTCTTAACTTCAACCGGATCACTCGGCGCAATTAGCCACACCTTGAATTATATGAGGGTGGTAAAAACAGCCGTCGACAGCACGTCCCATGTTTGGGAGCATGCCGGCATTTGTCAGCAGCTCTTGGACCAACGTTCGCAGAACCTCTACCAGATTCGTGATCAGGGTTCTCGCCTTATATCCACTGAGGATTTCGAAGTTGGGACATATCCAGGCGAGGAATCTGAACAGCGTCGATGGCAGATCTATCGGCCATTGGAAAGGGTTTACCCTTTCGAAATGGACGTGATCTACTGCTTTCCGAATTGATGAACTTCTTTTTTTTTTTCAGTCACAGCGTTTTTGTTTGAATGCGGACAGTACTGCGTGTATCTTGGGGTGATACGCTTGCTGCAGGCCGGGTCTCGGGAATGACTCAGTCATGAATATTGTCTGTATGTTTCGTTCTATATAAGGAAATTGGTAGCTTGAGAGGAACAGAGTCGGAATTTTAACCACACTCACGTATTACGAAGGGTCATTGCTGTTTTTCTTTTGATTCTGTGTTTGCGAACTTGACAAATTTCGTGGGCTAGACCATCAGGAGGCACTGCGTGATACGAATACAGACAAAATCGACAATGTATGAACTGTACGAGTATAGTCAATACCCATGAAACGAGATAAATCGAATCGGATCTGAAGACAATTCAAAGCACCGTAAAATAAGACGTATTGCATAAGTCGCACTGAGATTTCTTTTGTTCTTTGTTCTGATTTTGGTTTTGCGAGCTTGACATAAGTGTTTGGTGGACCGTGGGCTGGACCATCAGTACATACTGAGTAGACACTGTGACACAGACAGAGCGCGAATGCTCAATGTTCATGAACCCAGACAAAATGAACCGGATCCCGAACAATTCATAGTATCGTGAGATAGGATAAGACGTCTTTTGCAGGATAGTAAATCGCAGTGCGGTTTCACAAAACATTACGATTTACGACCGATACATGAGGCAGGAACGAATCGGATTAGCCAATCAGACCGTGGAACCGCCGGCGGGGGCTTAGCTCAACTTCCAAGGTTTCGCCACGCTCCTTCTCACAAAATATATACATATTCTCTTTGCGATTGAGCACCGTCTGCCAACAAAGGAGAAAAAAGAAAAGAACGCAGGTCCTCAGTTTATGAGAGTGTTGAGGCTTACAATTGGAAGACATCATGGTCGTGTGACTCTAAAGAATGAGTTTCCCAGACACACCTGCGGCTTACCTGCTCGGCTCAAGCGGTGCGTCGGCTCAACAACTTCCTCCAAGCCACATTGATTGAACACAGAGGCGAAACTAACACGGGGTGATCTATGCTCTTCCAGGCCCTATTCATGCCGTGAAATACTCAACAACACCAGGATCCTATATTTTGACAGGTTCTGCGGACCGTACAATCCGGCTCTACAACCCTTTTCCTAGCACTGTGCTGCCGGAGCCACCATCATCTACTGGGAAGGCATCCGTCCCACAGGGCCGACTCATTCAGACGTATGCAGCCCATGGATACGAAGTTCTCAGTCTTGACGTAGCATCAGACAACAAAAAGTTTGTCTCCGCAGGCGGTGATCGATCCGTCTTCCTCTGGGATGTCGGCACCGCGGTGACGACGAGACGATTTGGCGGCAACGTTCATGGACACACTGCACGCATTAACTGCGTGCGTTTCGCAGGCGACGGGGACTCGTTGGTTGTGAGTGGTGGATTTGACACGTCTACACGAATTTGGGATGTGAAGAGCAGCAGCGTGAAACCCATCCAGGTGCTTGATGAAGCCCGTGATGCCATCACTTGCCTGGCCGTTCGTGGCCCGCAGGTTGTGACTGGCAGTGTTGACGGACGCGTTCGGAGTTACGATGTCAGAATGGGGAAATGCACGACGGATGTCATGTGTGCGAGTGTGACGAGCTTGGATATGTCAAGGGATGGGAGATCGATGCTGGTGGGCACCTTGGACAGCAAGATACGACTGATGGACTGCGACAATGGTGCTTACCTGCGAGCCTATGCAGATCCCGTGTGGAAAAACGAAGAGATTCGAGTCCAGTCGTTGCTAGGACACCGGGAAAAGTACGTGATAGCTGGCGATGAGATGGCGGTTGAGCATGGCGAGAATGGCGAAGGCAGGGTATGGGTGTGGGATCTACTTTCGGGAAGGCTTGTTGCCAGAATCAAGGTGCCTTGGGGGCCGCCAGGCTACGAAACAAGGAAAAAGACGTTGGGGAAAGACGGCCGCGAAAAAATACGCGATAATGTCATCAGTTGCATGGCGTGGAGGGAAGACGGATGGGGAAACCAGTTCTGCGTGGGTGGTTCGTCAGGAGTTGTAACAGTATATGCTTGCCCATCATAACGTACACACGTGTAGCGAATCGAGCACCGTCCGTCGGTCCGCCCTGCCTGTCCCATCGGTCAAAACGAATCATGTCCCCCGCCCGCCCCCCTCTCGTCAAGTTATTGATTCCGATATAGAGTTAACAAGCGACTAATGGACAGCCAAAAGACCTGCGGAGGTCATGCCCTTGTTTCAAGAAAGCCAAGCGGTCAAAGTCCCAAGTTCTAGCATACGCGCCACCAACACCGGTATCCCAAAGTTTTTCCTCTCATCAAGACCGTGATGCGTCATGGTTCGTACGAAAAAAAAGTCCAAATTAAGCCGACGGATAAAAAAGATTCTCTAACACAGACGAAATATGGGAAAAGGTGAGAAATCAGCCCATTCCGACATATTGAAACCAGTTGGGTCTGCAATCTTCGTGATGGAGGAATGCTTCACCGTCAGTCAGCCGACCCGTGACACACCCACTGCACTTGGGAGAATTGGGACAATTGAAGAACGGAATGTGTTGATAACCGATATCGCGGAACCTGTTGGACGAGAAGAATAGAGTCAATGAGTTGGACTAGCGCAATAAGAGGACTAATGAACTCAGAGACGAGAGCTCCTTACCAATGAATCTTGCTCTTGTCTTCAAACAATCCAAGAGCAATGCTGTGGACAGGGGCATCGCCCCAGCGCTCGTAGAAGAAACCACCGGCTCGGTCAAGATGGTTGAAGTAGTCCTCGTATGTCTTGCTGCGAAAGAAGTCCATGTCCGCGACCTCGAAATTACTCCAGAAATGACATGTCGAGTAGCCTTGCGCTTCTTTGTTATGTGCTGGTCTGCGCTGGTCGTCTGTGAGCCACTTAACAGCGCTGTTCTCGTGCAGGTAATTCGGATGGTCGGCAAGAAACTTGATGGTCTCGGGCCACAAGGTCGGCAGGGTCTTGGGTTCGTCGTAGAGAGTAATAGTGAAGCCATATGTCTTGTTGTTGTCCTGCATGTAGCGGAAGACATCGTAATCAACGTCGCAAAAGAAGTGGACTTTCGGTTCGACGCGCCAGTACCATCGCACATTCTCCAGAGCCGGGTGTTTGTAGAAAATGCCGCTATTCCATCGACACATCTGATGATAAGAAACCATCTTGGCGTACTGTACACCGCTTTTTTCGAGGATCGATGTGGACTCGTCGTAAAGGGACTGGTCAATCCAGGATGGAGTTGCCCAATGCTCCTTGGGAATCAGTTCTAAGAACTTGCTGATCAGTAAAATAATCCAACACTATCAGCCAGCTTTGGCTCTCAAGCTAGAAGCCGTTGCGACGAACCGTAGTTGCACTTTGCCTTGGTCGCGGCCTGCGTCTTCTGCTTGAATTCCTCCGAGAAAGGCTCATCGTTAAAGAAGGTCCATGGATAATTGAACTTGTGATTCCATGTCCTCTCCAAGTCTTGCATTGACATGACCATATCATCGGCTTCTGAATTCCGCACGAGTGCCAGAAGTGTCGCATTGATGCGATCGGTATCGACTGCGTCAGGCGCATACTTTGGAGAAGGGCGGACGAGAACTCCCGGCGGTTCTCCCGTAGCTGCAATCCCGATATATGATCAGACACTTGTTATATATATACCCGCCTCAGAATGGAGTGGAATCGCTTGCGCAACGAACGGTCTAGGTTGGGATCCCTTTCAAAGTTGACATATCGCTCTCCTGGGCCACGCAGTCCTGATGAGGGACGGAGAATCTGATAGAGAAAGAGACACCAAAGCACAGCGGCAGTGAAGAATAGAACTCTAACAGGACGCGCGATAGCCATGACGGATGAGTTTCGGATTCGAGGAGGCAATGAAGTCGATCAGTTGATGGGCCAAACCCAGTTGACGGGCTGAGGAAGCTCGTCTCGAGGGATGCGGAACTCGGGCGCAACACTAGACGCAGAGGGATTTTTTCATTGGCAACGGCCGAACCGTTGTTCGAGATGAAAAGTTGCAGGCCGTTGGCCAGATTCCCAGATGATGATACCTTTACTTGTTCTGGCGACTCGGTAAAGGGGCCTGGTTTGTCTGTCTTGCTGTTGGCTTTGCATATCCGAAGTTGACCTGGCCACTCTAAAAAATAGACCCCACTCACACACATTATGAGGTTAGGAGGTACGGAGTACATAGGTACCTAAGGTAACAGGACCAGCCGCGCGACGCGTCAACCTACTTGCACCTGATCAGTGATCACCAAGTAGCTCGCCCATGCGCACACTAGCAGGTGTCCATCAGCGCACCAAGAGAAAAAGAGTAGACTCTCGAACTGATCATGATCGATGCGATGCCAACGGATGTTCTTCTCGTGCTGCAACATCGCACTTGAATGCCTCGTATCCACGCCGAGTAGGCAGCGAAAGATGGAAGACACTGCCCGACATGGCTTTCGCATCTCGACTTGAGTCTCTAACTCGTGAGCTCGTCGAGGCGTGCGCTCCATCCTTGCGTCAAGTAGGTCCAGAATCTTGTTTGAGAAGAGTCAGACCTCATCTGACGGTATCGATGGAAAATCGTGTCGAGGCTGATGCTGAGTATTCTGATAGACGCAAACAGGGAGCTTGGACAAGGTGAGCGATGCAGCATTGAGAAAGTTCCGGTCGCACACTTTTCTGCAAACAAATCACTTCGACGTCGAAAGGGCGCTGCTCGGACTTGATGAGCGGTTTCGGGTGAACAATCGAGACGACCTGGCCGATGCACTGGGCGCAAGGTTGGACGCCCTGAAGAGACACCCAGAAAGATGGCATCCCGAAATACTGCATCTGCTTTTGGAGCTATCTGATCAACCGACCTTCAAGACACGATTTCGCGACCTCGAATCCCTAAAGATACATGCCGACACGGCCACGACGGAAAACTTGCGCTGGGAGGATATCGCAAAGCAGGATGGTTGGGACCAAGATGAGGACTTGTGGAGATGCATCGACTATAGTGACCACTCGGACGAGGAAACCCTGGAGGAAGGCTCCCGGGTTGAATCAGATGCGACATCTCTCGTTGCGGACGAGGAGCAGGGACTACAGGCCGCGCATTCATACGTGATCCAGCCCGAAGACCGGTCCACATTCGAGCACGTCCAGGTATCACAACAATGGAGGAAGAGTAACATGCCCTCCGAGGAACCTGGGAAGCAAACGAAAAAAGTGGCAGTCCCGGAAGTGGCCATTATCCGAGACGTTCTGTTTATGCTGCAAGGGCTTGACAACACACTGTTCAGCCCGGCCGGTGTCGCTAATCCCTCGTTCCAGCTCGAGAACATGGAATGGGAGCCATTTAGGGCCATGATGCAAATATTCTCGGATCACGGCACCCATCTACAAAGGCTGAGGCAGTTTGTGGGAGAGCGTCAGGACGTGCCACATTTGCAAGCGTTCCAGGATTGCATCTCAGACAGGCTACGACAGCTGGATGTGCGCATTTCGGGCCTACACAAGCAGCTGACGGCGCCGGCAAAAGACAACGTCGTGAGCCTCGTCAGGACCAAGATAGAGCTGGCGACGTGGCTCGAACCCCTATATTCCTTGTCTGAGATCGTGTCACGAATCGAATCAGAGCCGCAACCATCCCCTTTCCGATACCTGGAGCTCGTGTTCGATGAGTCATGTCTGGCGCAGCTAAGCGGCCAATCCGGGCTCTATGAATTCTTCGCTCGCATCTTTGCTGAGTGCTTCCGCGTCTATTTGAGGCCCATCCGACTCTGGATGGACGAGGGCAAGTTACTGTTGGCCAGTGACTTGTTCTTTGTTGCGGAGGCGTCCTCACACACGCCGCCGGGGCGAACTTGGCACGACCGATATTACCTGCGAAAAACGCCGGATGGCGCTCTCCATGCCCCGTCTTTCCTACGAACCGCAGCCACGAACATATACAATGCGGGGAAGAATGTTGTCGTACTCAAATTGCTGGGCAAGCACGAAGCAGCCATTTCATCGAAGCAGAGGATTGAGCCGCCACTGGACTACGACGCGATTTGTCCCACCGGACAAGAATTAGTGCCGTTTTCTGAGCTTTTTGACACTGCATTCGATCGATGGATACAGAGCAAATACCGCGCGACGTCGTCGATACTGAAAGCATATCTATTTGAAGACTGGTCGCTGATGTCCACGTTGGGAACCCTGCAAGAGGTCTATCTTATGTCCAATGGCACGACTGCCGCCGCCTTTTCGGACAGCATCTTCAGTAAATTGGACCAGCTGCGGAACGACTGGACTGACCGCCACGCACTAACAGCGGCGGCACAAGATAGCTTTGCTATCATCGTCGACCCGAGTCGGCTGGCCGTCGGTGTAGCTGTGACAACACAGCAAGAACTGGTTTCTGACGTAATGCTGGCCCGCAACTCCGTGAAGACAGCCCTGAGCAACATCCGAGTGGAGTATCGAGTTCCCTGGCCCTTGCAGATGGTTCTCACAACTGGCAGCTTCGAGCACTACCAGGCTTTGTTTACACTCCAGCTCCAGTTCAGGCGCGCGTTGTATGCGCTTCATAAACCTAAAGTCCTCAACAACTATCGGACAGATGGTGACCACTGGAACGCCACGGCCGTGCTGTACTCGATACGCATCAAACTGCTGTGGTTTTGCACGACTGTGCAGACATACCTCAGTACACTTGTCCTCACCCCGCTGACCTCGCAGCTGGGACAAGATGTTGCCTCTGCCAGCGACATGGATGAGCTGATAGCCGCCCACGACGGCGCCGTAAAGGCCATGGCTGACCAGGCTTGCCTCGGCAGTAGGTTGACGCCTATTCGCGAGTGCATGTTGGATGTACTGGATTTGGCACTCAAGTTGAAACGTGTCAGCAGCGGGACGACGGATGCACTTGATGATGATAGTGGCGGTGCTGGTAGCGAAGCTAGCACCAAGGAATATGAGCAGCGCCTGCGAGATATGAAGAAGGAGGCGGATAGGCATATTCGATTCATCTGGAGCGGTCTGCGCGGTGTTGCGCGAGCGGTGAGCGATGCAAATGCGGTCAAGTGGGATATGCTCGCCGACATGCTTCAAGTGGGCGATGTCGATGGCCACATGAGCACATGAACAGATATATAGATGTATAGAGACTTATTGTGCCTGGGACGTACGCGACGTACGCGACGTACGCGACATAGCTATCCCCAAAAATATCATATATAAAGAAAGGAGACTTTATGGGAGGAGATTCACAAGTAAGCATCTATGTGATATCCAAGGGGGCGACAGACTTGCTGCTACAGATTTGCATCTACGCAAACTCTACCATCCTCCACTCCGCAGCCTCTCCGCAAAAAACTTCATCAACGGAAACATCTCCTCCCGATTCCTCGGCATACTCACTCCCTGCCTCTCCCACCTCACAACAGCCACATGCGCAAACTCCCTCTCCACAGCCCGTGCCTCCTCCCCACGAACCTGACAAAGCAACACATGCGTCTGACTCTTCTCCTCCTCCCTTCTCCCACCCCCCGAGAGCATACTCATCGGCAACGGCCCCCCAATCGAAACAATGCCCCTGAACATGTCCCGCGCGTCTACTCCCCTTAGCGCAGCCCCCATCCCCAACGCCAGAGAACCACCTTGCCCAAATCCCAGGACCATAATATCAGACACATCCCATCCACACTCGCCCACTAAGACCCCCTTTACTAACTTGTCCATGACCAGCCCGTGTGCTCGCGAGAAGCCTGGATCGGGGTCAATCTCCCCCGTCGAGCTGTCCAGATGAATGTCGTCGCCCCAGTGGTAGTGTCCGGGTTTCTGGCGGGTGTCTGAGTGGGCTGCATCCGTGTCGGTGTCTAGAAGCAGGGATGCAGGGAGGAGGTTTGGCCCCCGGACGGAAATGCACATGACGCCGGGGAGGGCCATGCCCCGCGCGAATGATGCGAAGGGTACTTCGGAGTCGCCGAGACCGTGGAGGAGGATGAGGAAGGTGGTTGTTGATTCTGGGGGGGAAGGGGGCTGGATTGTTGTGTGGAAGGGGAGGAGGGGGGTTAGGTCGGTTTGGGAGGGGATGCGGGGAGGCATGGCTTTTTTCGGTTTATTCTGCTGATTGTATTCGCTTCTCTGTGTGGTGTAGACGAGGGATATGAAATGATGAGTTGAGGCCTTGATGGATGAGTGAGCCCGGCTGTTGGTGGTTCGGAGTGAGATGTGCGCGTGCGTCTAATGTGAATGGACTTCCTTCACTGAGGTTGTAACTTGTGTTGGATGAGAAGTGAGGTGAAGAAATGTGGACTTGGAAAAACGTGCGGCGGTAAACAGGAGCAAAGCGAGCGCAACGGTAGCCAGCCCTGCGTCCTTCTTCTTCTTCTCCGTATAGAAGATACGAGAATGAAAAGAGTTCGAGTATCGAATTTCAACACCAAAGATGAAATACTGACGCTGGTTATTCTCTCCTACCTATCATGAGTTTGCAGATAGTAATTCTCGCCCAAAACGCTGCCTCGCCTTTTGGCTGCGAGGCATACACATACCGCCCTTCCTGATAGAGCTCTCTCTGTGTAATAGTTTTTTTAGCATCGACACAGGCTGTCTGGAAGCACCAGACAATGAACGACATCATCAAGTCATGTGAAAAGCACACAAGCTGTTTGACTAGCCAAAGAAGGATGTGCAAGTATTTTATTTTTCGGGCTTGGAAAGAACAGATATTTCGTGCATCGCTATGATCATGACAGAAAGGTGACAACAGGACGATAAGTGAAGACATTTTTCTCAAATTCAATACTATTGCGTTCATTGATGCTGTTCATCGTGATCTTGATCTGATAATCTTGATTTGGTTGCGATGGCTTTGACATTCAGACGAATGACAATGGCAAGTTCCATTTTTAAGCACTGATGGAGTCCGTGTCGACACAGGCCACCTTGGAACTTGGAGTTGTACGGAGTAGGTACGTACGTACGTATGTATGTACATACGTATCTAACATAGGTACCTAATAGGTTATGCATCTACATACCGGAATGTACCTATGTACTTGTCCGAGCATTACGGCTCATCTAATTGGCGGAGCTTGGCAGCACATGTCTAAGGTGCCACCGCAACTCTGTCGTCACTTTCGGCATGATGGGAATTGGGGGCCCGTGATGCATTTCCCGCATTGCATCGTATCACCAAGTCATGTGAGGCAACACGCCATCAACTGGCATCTTCATTGCCAACGATCTCCTCCCAGCGTTCTCTCAGCTCATGTCGCAAATTGAAAGATATGCTTTGTGAGACTATCGTCACTCTGTTACGATATTTGCCGCCTGTACCCATCACGTCTATAGGTCCATGGCGCAAGCCTCAAGCTTGACCTTCCCGAAGTCGTCTTCGACGCCCGGCGAGGGTAAAATTGTGACCAAGATACTTCCCAGTGGTAGACATGGCCTGGAAGCAATCGCGTACCAGTATCCTTTGAAGCTGATATCGCCAACCTCATCCATTGGTGGTCAGAAAAGTGCCTTGGTATTCCTTCTGTCATACGGGGGCGGGCTCGTTGCCGGAGATGCGATCAACCTGACAATTCGCGTCCAAAGCAAAGCAAATCTCAGCCTCGTCACCCAAGGCCATACCAAGGTCTTCAAGTCATCTAGTCCGGACGTCGTCTCACGCCAGTCGATGACCGTCACATTGGATCAAGCGGCTGCTGTGTGTCTCCTTCCGGACCCTGTTCAACCATTCCAGGACAGCGTGTATACTCAGACTCAGATCTTCAAAGTGGTAACAGGAGCATCACTTTGCCTTCTAGATTGGGTCACGGCCGGTAGAACGGCTCGGGGAGAGAACTGGAGCTTCATCAAGTTCGTTGGCCGCAACGAGGTGTGGCTCCGGGGTGATGACCCCTCGCAGAGCGATCGATTGTTGGTCCGAGATACCGTCAATCTCTCCCGGGATGGGCCACGGGTGGTTGATCAACTACTTTGCGACACTATGCATAATCTAGGCGTATTCGGGACACTCATACTACGGGGCCCTGTTCTTAGGACACTGGGGAACTTCTTCATCGAGGAGTTTGATGCACTGCCCAGGTTGGGAGCCCGTGATTTTCGGACGCAACAGGCTCGCGACGAGGACTTGAAACAGATGACGGAGCCGGCGAAGTGGCGGGCGAGAAGGCTTGTCTATGAAGAAAAGGAAGGTGTCTTGTGGTCTGCAGCCCGTGTCCGTGGGTGCGTCATTGTCAAGTTCGGCGCACTTACAGTGGAAGCTGGCAGGGAATGGATCGGGTCGATGCTTGTCAGAGAAGGCACAATTCAATCGCACTTTGGCGAAGAGGCGCTCTTGTGCGTGAAGTGAGTCCATCCTGTAGAGGTCCGGGCTGGGGATTATCTACAAGAGCTAGCAATAGAAAGACGACGGTGGCTGGAAACAGCCTCTTGGCTTCTGAGTCGAGTTGGGACGTAATATAGACCGCTTTCATGCCTTGGAACTCATTTGGCCTGAAGGCATCAGCGCGATCCTTTGCGGTGCACGAACAAGAATTGTGGTATGGAGTACAACAACGACAGAGACGATCAAGATCCGGACAATCACGTGAATTCTTACAACACGCAACTAGTGGGGGTTAGGCTGGTGGCAGAATATCGATCCATGCAGGTTCACCGCCCAATGTTTCGGGAGCTGTGACGACGAAGGCTACTTTCCGCTTTCCTACAACAGATTCTCCTGGCATATCACAAACTGTGCAGTCCCTCTGCTAGAGTCCGAAATTTTGATTCCAGGTATTTTGATAAGCGATGGTACGAACCCGGGGGACCAGCAGTCGGGCCCGTCGCGGCGCCGCAGCCAGCCAACGACCAGCGGCGAACGCCAGCTCAGCAAGCGAAAATGCCACAGCTTCCACAGAGCCCTCAGCGGCGACTCCCTCTACGCTCGATGACGCAATAGCCTCTGCTTCAAGCAGCACGACGGGTGCCCCGGCGCGTAGGGGTGGTACGACGGCCGGTGCCAGCCGTGGCGGTCGTCTACGACCCAAGATTCTTCGACGAGACGAAGCCGACAGAGACAAGCTTGCCCGGCAAGAAGAGCAAAAGGCACAGGAAAGAGCTGCAGCAGAAAGAAGGGCCCGCGGCCGCTCAAGAAACCGGAGTAAACGAAGTCGTGGTGATGCAATGGGTGCGAGAGGGGGCAGAGGAGGCAACTCAACAGCCAGTGGCCCGTTTTCAAGTGGCTTAGCTGGAGCAGGTATGTTACCATTAAGAGCGAGATGTGTGTTGGTTTTGTGGGGGTTTTTTTTTCCGGGCAGGAGGGGTACTTCTTGTTTATCTTTCAAATCAATGCCTAACTTGTGGAGTAGCCGGTGGCCAGGGCGGCGGTTGGTATGGCGGAGGGAGCAGCGCAAACGCGGGTGGAGGAGGATTTTTTGGAGGCAGAGGAAAATCAGAAGGCAAGGGCAAGGGATTTGCTGAGGCGAATATTCGAAGGCGTGAGCCGAGAATCAATGCGGATAAACTCCACGTCATGTCGCCAGAGGACGAGCTCGATAGCGAAGACGAAGGCATGATGGCAGCACTTGGTGGCCACACGGCCGTCACGATGCCCATGGGCATATACCGAAAAGAACACAAGGAACAAGGAATCGTGGTGGCTACTACAGCAGAGCTTGAGGCTGCAGAAAATGCTACGGGCGAGGAAGAAAGTCTTTGGGTGGACGGCGAAGGCTCGGGCCTGCCGCCGCCAGTGGATGAACCAGAAGAAGGCGTCTGGAATACAGACGGGAACGCCGCCAGGGTGAAGAAGGAGCCAGACACAGATGATCTCATGGATCTGGACATTGACGTGAAGCCTGTGCTTACAAAAGATGAAGAGGAAGAAAAGAAGCAAAAGCAAATTCTGGCATCAGTTGCCAGCGTCAAGAAGAAGACTCTAGCCAAGGATACCGAGGAGAGGGAGATTCAGACCGATCTTGATCTGTTAGCAGGCGAGCTTGGAGCCGTCACAGTTACGGACGATAACGGCGAGTCTCATACAGAAGGACCATCGAACAAAGACGGGCGACTATATTTATTCCAATTCCCGCCGCTGATTCCTCCCTTGAAGGAGGTAGCACGGCCTGCGTCCAGAGTTAAGAGCGAAGCAGCATATGATGACGATCTCCTGTACGACACGCCTAGCGCGACTAATGGTGGCCTAATTGACGATCAGGACGACGAGGACCTCGAAGCCGAAGGGTTCCGGTCGCAGTTCCTGTCACAGGGAGGCATGATTGGCAAACTCAATGTCCGGAAATCAGGAAAAGTCGAACTCGACTGGGGCGGCATGACACTGGAAATGAGTCCCGCAGCAGGCATGAACTTCCTGACCACCGCGGTCATCGTTGAGGAGAACGACGAGAAGGTGCAGCAAGATGCGATTGGGGGCGAGAGCATCGGCATGGGCAAGATCATGGGTCGCTTTGTGCTCGCGCCGATATGGAGCGAGGAAGAGGATTGGAATGTGGCGCCTCAGGAGTTGGCTCTAGAGTGAAGAGAATGCGGGGCGAGGAAGAGAAAGAATGGAACTTGAGGGGATGGGCTTTACAACAGCAAGCCGTTCTATCTCAAGTGGCTGGTCTAGTAGCACGATGATTGTGTTGCCTTGCAGGCGGAGAGCTAGACTTTGAGGCGGCTGATTTCCCATGGCCGAGGGGACGGCGACTTTCGAAAGACCGGTCCCTGTGAAACTTTGGAAACCTCGGAATTTCTGTGGTGGTTCAGATGAGTGAATAGGTGATCGGCCAACGGTTGTAGTCTGGGTTCCGGCCGATGCAAGCGACCTCGAAACGAGAGGAATGGGGCGCTTCATCAACGACCAAACAGCATGGCATCTTATGTTCTGGCGTAACTTCGCCCGATCCTCTTGAACAGTACTTGAAGAAATATGGCCCAGCTGCATACACTGTGTTGTTTAGTCTCGTTGCATGCTACAGGTATACCCCAGACACAATGCATGGCAGAATTTCTCCTGTCGGTTATTGTGGCCTTTGTGCCTTTTTTTGTCCATAATGCCCAAGCCATACACCGGGAATGGTAGTCATGTGCGATTGCTTTCTACCGATATATAGGAGAAGGAAACGACGCCTCCGCCTCTGCCAGTGAGGCTTGAATGGGCCTCTATGTACGATCTTCCGGTTACACGACGCGGGGAATAAGACTATTTCTGGAGGAGATGGGTAGATAGCTTGTTCAATGGAAGATGCAATGATATTGGCGATTTCGGTCGTGTACATATCTTATGGGCCTTGTAACTTTGTTCTAGAAATGGGGCTTCACACCGGCTTGTTGGACGATGCCATCGATGGTTCAGCGTTGATAAAACATGGCATTCATTGTCCTCGTCATGGTCCTACAGAATAGTAAGGTACCTAGTATAGTATCAAGCCATGATCATGCTCCCGTGCCCAACAGTCTTCCTGAACTCCAATCAAAAAAAGGATTCATAGTCCACAAGTTACAACACATGCCCATTTCCCACGGGCCACCAAAGAACACACCCCCAGTTTCAACCCACGACGTTCTCCCAAGCCATCCCACCACCATTAAATCTCCCGTCTCTGAAACTCCAGATCAGGCAGGAGGTCCAAGAATTGACCCATCGGCTGTATGCTCCGGGTACTCGAGGTCAGAGATTTCTTCCTGCCAGCCACACTGTCGCTGTCTCTGGCACTTCCTCGACCAATGCCTTTGATGCTGGAGTAATAGTCGTCAATCGAGCTAGAATCGTGCTGGTAACGGGCCCCAACATCGTCGACTTCATCTTCCTTCTGCGCCGGCACGCCGACCCCGCGGAGACGGAAATCGTAGGTGTCAATATCGGGTATCGTGTAGTCGGACACTTTACGGCTTTCACGTCTCGGTTCCAAGGTCTCGACAAGGGGGGATCTATCCACGGATACGAAGCCGTGGATTCTGAGAGCCCGGAGCAGAGGCCGAACGGTGGCTAGGCTGGATGCGATGATAGCAACGCCGACTTCTATCAAACTCCAGATACTTGCATCGGTCGCACTAACTAGAGTCGTTTTTAGTTTTACAGTGTACGTCTATGGACAGGCCCCAGGGACGTGAGAAGAAAAGATAGAAGAAGAAAGGTAAAAGAGAGCACGAGCACGCACACAGAATGTCGTCGGTTCGCTCTATGGAAGTCAGGAACCTGAATCGGATGAGCGTGGCGATACTTGCACTGCTCCCCCCACGCCAGAGAGATAAGTCAATAGCTAGAAGATGAGGCTGTTGACAAATAGTGCAGAAGGCAAAAAACATATGTACGAGAATTCATGGACTGACAAAATACCGATACCCAGGATGAAAATTACGGTCGTCTTCGCCTGTGTGCTCATTTTGATCCCCCAAAGCATGGGGATCGGTATCAGTGCCTGCGGAAAGACCGATAACACCCGAGTTAGTGAATGCGGCCCATGAATTGCTCTCAGAGCAAGAACACAGCTCTCCCAGACACTGGACAGAAAGAAATGGATACGTGTAGTATACTGACGAAAAACCAATCCGTCACAATGGTCATTGCGCTGAGGCAATATGCAGCTGTAAGTACTTCACCTGCATCAGCACACTGGCCGTCCGTGATCCTGAAATCCCACTGTTTCTCGATGGGTGTGCATTGCAAGAGATTCCAGATAAAAAATCCGATGCTCCAGAGCGTGATGATGACCAACAAGATTCGTATGGCCCAGATGTACGGTTTCTGGGTGGCGATGCGCAACAGGAAGACGCCAATGCTGAGCTTGATGAACATCATGTTCAGTATGTAGATAGCGACTCCGAAAGCTTGCCACTATAAAGGTTGATTGGGTCATCAGCCATCTTGTCGCCCATGGGCCTGTCATACCATGGCACTAGCACGTATTGTCTTGTTTGTCCCCATGTGGGAGGCGGAGAGTGCGTCAGAACATACCATGATGGCTGCTACCAGGTCGTCCTCATTCGTAAAAGCAGCATTGTGTCTCCCGACACCGCTTTGCACGCCCTCAAATTGAATGGAGCATGTGACTGTGAATATTGCCTGCAGATAACAACAGCGCCTGTTAGCGAGGAAGCGAGAACAAAGGGCTTGGTTTGGCTCCCGACGCAAGCCTCTGCAAGAGGAGGTTGGGTGGACTGACTTGCGCAATCAGCATCAATATATCATCCGCCTGGTAGCCTTTCATCAAGACGACTCTTGTAAATGCTCGAAGGCCCACAGCGATCCAGCTAGTTACCAGCATGACTATGCATGTGATGATCAAGCTGCTTGCATTAGACTCGTTGAGATCATATGCTGTCTGCGCCATGGCTGTATGATACACGTGCGCTGCTCTATGGGTATATGGGTTTATTTCCTTGACCAGCAAATCTTAATCTTACTGAGATCGACGCCGTTTGACTCTGACGGCCGATTGGTATCAAATAGTCAGAATCTGAGCCAGAATCAAACTCGTTTGACACTTTGTGTCCGACCGGTTACCAGAGCTTGCAATGACAACACTGGAAAGAACAAGAGGCCTGAGTTGGACCGTGGGGGTTTTGACTTCGAAATCGACATTCTGAAGAAGTCGACCGCAGTATAGCTCGGCTTTTTGCGGTTGGAAGCTCGTTGCCGAACTGCCGAGATGCGAGTCATACGCAGTCGCGGTCTCCGCCAGCCCTGTAAGAATATCCTGTGTACAGTGTGGCTGTTTATGGAGTATAGCAGAATGGTCGCGATTGTGTCCACTGATGTCTTCTGCTATGTGCTACGTGACACTGTCTTGTTTTCTCTTCTTTACTGAGTACTCTATACTCTTGCTTTTGCTTTATCTGTGAGGCCAGGAGGGGGACACCGCTTGACATGGCTGGTGGTCGTTGGCGCCAGTTTTGAAAGCTGGCAGACGCAACTGGCTGAATGATTGTGCAGTACATATCATGCACAGCCATGTATAATTACAACAGTCTCGTCATTTGTACTGTATGAACAAGACTGCAGAACAGTGACCATGCTTCTTGCACCCGGGCATTGTCCAAGGTATGTGGGTCGAGGTTTCCACGTGCAGGGCAGATGGAAGAGCCCTCATTAGGGAGCATCCGATATGACACAGTCGGCAGTCGGCTACGTGTGTCAGCCGGAGTACGGCACGGGAATTATCTGCACCGTTGCAGGGTCTGGAGGTGGTTGGAGATTTCCATGATCATTATCTGCGGGTCCCGGTCGAAGCCTTGGTTCTAGGCCCCGGTATAGCTCGGAGTTTTAGCACGGGACGACAGCGAACGAGATGTTAGAGGAGGCAGCGCTGGCTGAAGAGGGTGATGAGAATGGCAATATTTACTGCCCATCAAACGCAGACATTAGAAAAGTCGGTACACACATACCTAGGTATGTATGTAGTACTCTATAGAGCAATGTCTGAGATCTAGTCCATAAATCTCGCGCTACCTTGGTGGAATCCTCGTGTGACGTCGTATGTTATTATTGCAAGGGGTCTCTCTGACAAAGCTCCTTGATAACTTTTGGAACTGACACCTTTTCATTTGGCGGTTTGGTCGCGGATGATATCAGCAGTATCAAACTTTCCTCACGACCAGATTGCTCCTTGAGTCCCTTGGCCATGATCGATAACTTAAGATTGACATGGACTATTCTACTGACGAATGATGTCGTAGAATTCCCACAAGGTTCAAAAATATTCATAGCTCGTTTAAAATCCAGTTGCGCTCGAGACGGCGATATGAGAGAGAACATGATCTGAAAGTAGGTATTGCTGGTGGAATGTCACACGTGTACGTACTACGTAGTAGGCACACTGGTCCAACCCCTGGCACATTCGAGACCACTCCGCGGCTCTGGTGACCGAAACCGAGCGCCGAGGGTAGGTATGAGAGTCAGTGACATTCGGGATATTCAGGTGGTTGGCCGGGGACAGAGAGGCGGACACTTGAGGTCCATATATCATCGCTGCCCCCCCCCCCCCCCCCAAGGACTCAGAGGGAGAATACACGCCTCTAGAAATCCTTGTAGAGCCACAGTCGATCATTGCGCTCTGAATCGACATTCATAAATTCCTAGTCCCAGATAGTGGCCCTTGTCACATGGAGTAAAACATTGCCGGGCTAGGTCTTTATCCTATCTTCTAATCACCACCAGTTAACAACTCCATGAGTCCATCAAACGAATTCCTGGGCATACTTCTTCAAAATCAAACGACGCGATAATCGCTGACGAGCTTTAGGTATTAATATACCTTGATCTTGATGCTCCTGCCGTTTGCGATCTGAACAGGCGTAGCAAGCCCGGTGCCGTGATCATTTGGAGTCTGGAGATCTTCTAGGTATTCACGACGATCAGGTTTGGTTTGGACGTTCAATTCCTGAACTGCCTCAAGTGGAGCAATCTCACGTTGTTTCGATATTCCCGACCAATGAATACCCTTGTCCATTATGCGTTAGCGTGGCACATGGCGAACAACCGTGCACAATTGTTGCAAAATGTGCTGAAGATCTTTACTACGATGAACTCTACGTCTCTGGGCCTGAGAGTCTAGACCGCCTTCCGCGAGCTGCGGTGGATGCGCCATTTGACGAGATGACAGGACTCCATCAGGTTGTGAGATCCAGAATCCGACATGACTCGAAAGCAGTCGAGGACTCGCTCCATGGTCACCGCAAAAGTCCACGTCTCGACGCGTCATCGGGTCGCAGGAACCAGGTGTCGGCATGTTCATGCACGAATAATAAGGTCCGTACACTGCATTGCGAGACAGAACGTCCTGTCGCTAACGTCTCGATGTTGCAGGCCCCCCTACACGCAAGCCCTCGACGAGTACTTGTTGGAGGCTTCAACGATGGTTCGATCCAAGACGCGGTCCGACATCCCGCGCAGCGTCTTTTCTTGGTGTGGTAATCCGGCTGTCTATCCACATCCAGTTGATGACTACTGAAGACGCGCAATGCCATGAGGAGAGCATCCAGTGATGGAGGTTCTGCCTCCTACACTTGGACGACCCCAGAATCTAGCCATCAAAATCCATCATCCACAGCACGCCCGAAAGAGAAGCAGGTGTTTTGATCAACGAGGATCGATTTTTAGACCATATCAAATGAGAGGCTGGTGTAAGTCCTTAATTTTCCATCGAACCGCCAACATCAAAGGAAAGGCTACAACGATGGGATCACCTGTGTCGTCGGTATTTGCAAGCTACTCGCAGAGTAGACTACCGGGCCTGCGGAACCCGATACATCAAGGCACAGCTCTCAATCATGGTCTCACGTTGTAAAAACATCCACGATGGTATCGCGATAAGGAAGCAGCACCGCGATGGGGCCACCAATATTGCCGGTCTTTGCAAGCTGTGCGCAGGAGAGTCTCGCATCTTCCCCTGTTGAACTTGGCGTCAAGGCAGCAGCCCACAATAATGACATCACAGCAGAGAGACATCCGCGACGGAATCATCATGAAGAAGCAGCCACAGTCGCCGTTACTGACTGGGAAAGATGGCGAGCCTTCAACACCTGTGCCCCATCCCTGCGATAGTGAGCCTTGGACATTCCACCAGTGGTACAGGGTAAGTCATCACTGGTAAAGGTATCCTGCAATCGGTGTTGGTGTTGTTGTGAGGTATGGGTCGTGCCAGATCACATGTTGCTGTCCAATCGGATTTATTCCGGATCAAGATGGAGCGGGCGGCTACGGAGTGACCATGTTCTGGGGAAGGGAAACGGTCTTACATGGACTTTTTCCGTTGGGCGTCGCCGCGTCGCATATCGAATGTCCGGAAATAGGGCAAAGTCAAACTCGACTGGGGCGGCATGACAATGGAAATGAGCCCCGCAGCGGTCATGAACTTTCTGACTACGGCGGTGATCGTAGAGGAGAACGACAAGAAGGTGCAGCAAGATGCGATTGGGGGCGAGAGCATCGGCATGGGCCGTGTGATAACCCGGGTTGTTGCACTGCACTATATATCCCGCACTAAGTTGGTTTCCTGTCAGATTAGTGTTCTGGCTTTTTGAGCGGATCGGTAGGGATATCCGATTCTCACAGGCAAGATCATGGACCGCTCCCAGGAAAGAGGATTGGGATGTGGCGCCTCAGGAGGTGGCTCTGCAGTGAAGCGAATGCGGCGCGAGAAGGGGAAAGAATGGATTTTGAGGGGGAAGGGTTCCGCAGACGGCCATGCGTTTCTCAGTACAGCAAGCCTTTATCTCCCAATGGCTAGTCTAGTAGCAGAGGCTTCCCATAGCCGGAGGGGACGGCGCCTCTCGCACAAACCAGTCCCTGCGCATAGCCTCCGCCCGCCTCAATCAACTCAGCACATAAAAGCATCAAGGATTAAAGGCCCTCGTTAAGCCAACAAACTTCATACACTTGAATACCTGAGCACTCGTTTGGTGGACCAGATAAGTGAATTGGTGATTCGCCTCTGGCTGCCCCAACAGGCCAACGGGGGGGGGGGGGGGGGGGGTTCTGGTCTGAGTTCCGACCCATGCAAGCGACCCCAAAAAGAGAGCAACGAAGCGCTTCATCAACGAGCGAATCAATCATGGCATTATGAGCGCCAACTTCGCCTGATCCTCTTGAACAGGCCTCGAAGAAACTTGACCCAGTTGGCAGCAGGTTCAGCCTCGGAGTCTACCACCCCAGAAGGTGACCCTACCGCGCACGTTCTAACACGACAAGTCATACAACAATCCCCGATTGATGTCTCCATGGTTGATGCGGACTACATACAAGCATTGACGGGAGATCTCGAGATGATCGATACTCCTGCCTCCCAAAGACGAACTACCAGGATTCACACCGCCGACATGGGCCATCGAGGAGAAGAGAATCTTGACGTGATGATGGTGAGCGCCGCAGAACTCCCAGGACAACAAATACAACCAAGTCATGTCAGATACTACGGTGGAACGAAGTATCGGGACCCGCCACCAGAAATTCCAACCAGCTCAGCAGGTGAATCGTCAAGATGAAGTGTGCTAAGAGGGCGCATTGAAGACTCCCAGTTTGTCGACACCCAAGAAGACCAACGACCGATTCGTCCACAACAATCTCACGCACCCACTAATGTTGTAAGACCTCAACATGATGAGGAAGAGGAAGAGTCTACCCACCAACAACAGGTTCTTACCTCACATCACGAGCAGCCCCAGCCACGTCACCACGGGGCCCGACAACAAGTCATTCGCCAAGTCACATATGATGAGCAAGAACCAACTGTCGAAATGGGGCTTCAAACCGGCTTGTTAGATGATGGTGCAGCGACGAGCGTTGATATAATAGCATGGCACTCATTGCCCCCGTCATGGCTCTACAGAATTGTTTAGTTTTAAATCCAACTTACAATCGTGCTCGAATTATCATCTCTTGGAAGAGGAAGAGGAAGAGAAAGAGTAGAACATGTATAGGACAGAAAAAGAAGATGGAAATATGGAAGAAGATGACAGTCGAGATCGCTAAGGTATATTGTCAGGCCATGCCCCTGCCGCGTGTGTCCCTTAGTCCAGTCCTCCTGAACTCCAGTCATTAGAATTTTAGAAAGCTTTTATTATCCACAGCACATACTCGTTTCCCACCAAAGAATAAACCCCCTTTCCTACTCGCTACATTCTCCCAAACCATCCCACCACGATTAAATTTCCTGTCTCTGAAACTCCAGATCAGGCAGGCGATCCAAGGATCGACCCGTCGGCTGTGTGCTCCAGGTACTCGAGGTCAGGGATTCCTTCCTGCCAGCCACGCCAACGCTACCTCGGGCGCTCCCTCGACCAATATCTTTGATGGTGGAATGATAGTCGTCAATCGAGCTAGTATAGTATTGGTAACGGGTCCTATCATCATCCAGTTCATCGTCCTCCTGTGCCGGCACACCGACGCCGCGAAGACGGAAATCGTAGATATCAATGTCGGGCATCATGGACTCGGGCACTTTACGGCTTCCACGTCTCGGGCTCGAGGTTTCGACAAGGGGGAACTTATCCACGGATACGAAGCCGCGGATTTTGAGAGACCGGAGGAGAGGTCGGACGGTGGCTAGGCTGGATGCGATGATGGCAACGCCGACTTCTATTAAACTCCAAATACTTGCGTTGGTTGCACGAACTGAACGTTGTTAGCAATCACGGCGGACTTTTGTGTTTGGCTGCGACTTTGTCTTCTTTTGGGAAAAGAACGTACACAGGATGTCGTCGGTTCGCTCTATGGAAGTCAAGAATCTGAACCGGATGAGCGTGGCGACACTCGCACTGTCCCCCGCCAAAGAGGTTGGGTTAGTTCACAGTCCAAAAGATGGCGCTGTGGATGGATGGTGCGCATGAATTGACTGACAAGATACCGAGGCTCAGAATCAAAATCACGGTTGTCTTGGCCTGCGTGCTCATTTTGACCCCCCACAGCATGGGAATTGGTATCAGTGCCTGCGAAAAGACCAAATCATACGAGTGTTAATAAAATATAGGCCCTGAGTTTTTGTTCCAGACAACAAAAACATGGCCAAGGTATACTGACAAAAAACCAGTCCGTTACAATAGTCATTCCGCTGAGAGCATATGCCGCCGTCAGGACTTCACCTGCACCGGCGCACTGGCCATCCGTGATCCTGAAATCCCACTGTTTCTCGATGGGTGTGCATTGCAAGAGATTCCAGATGAACAGGCCGATGCTCCAGAGCGTGATGATGACCAAGACGATCCGCATAGCCCAGATGTATAGTTTCTGGGTGGCGATGCGCAACAGGAAGACGCCGATGCTGAGCTTGATGAACATCATGTTCAGTATGTAGATAGCGACTCCGAGAGCTTGCCACTATAAGTTGATTGGGTCATCAGCCATCTTGTCGCCCATGGGCCTGTCTTACCATGGCACTAGCACGTATTGTCTCGTTTGTCCCCATATGGGAGGCGGGGAGTGCGTCAGAGCATACCATGATGGCTGCTACCAGGTCGTCCTCATTCGCGAATGAAGCATTGTGTCTCCCGATACCGCTTTGCACGCCCACAAATTGAATGGAGCATGTGACTGTGAATATTGCCTGAAGACAGCACCTGTTAGCGAGGAGACGTGAGTAGATTCCCGAGACAAGCTTCTGTCAGGGGGGTGGTGGACAGACTTGCGCAATCAGCATCAAGATATCATCCGCTTGGTAGCCCTTCATCAAGAAGACTCTTGTAAATGTTCGAATGCCCACAGCGAGCCAGCTGGTAACCAGCATGACTATGCATGTAATGACCAAGTTGCTTGCATTAGACTCGTTCAGATCATATGCTGTCTGCGTCATGGCTGTTGTCTGATACACGGGCGCCGCTCTACCATGAGTGAGTAGGTTTATTTCCTTTTCTGGGCAGCAACTCGTGATCGTGCTAGGTTCGACACCGTTTGACTCTGATGCCTGATTCGGTATCAGTCAGACTCCGAGCCGGACTCGAACTCGTTTGACGCTTAATGTCCAGTCGGTTACCGGATAGTGAGAAGCCGGGCCAGAGAAACCAGTCGCGGTCTGGTATCGCCACCATTTGCACAAGTCATACGCCATACACCGTATCGCAAGATGAAGTTCAAGCATCGAAAACAGACAGAATCAGGAGCACAAGTACGGACGAACATGGAAAAACGAAGCACATGCGCAGTCAAGTATTCCAGTCGGTACGCACCGCCTGCAGTGACCACTGGGATGTCGAGCCGGAACAAGCGCTCGAAAGAGCCGGGAGGCATCCAAAAAAAGCCCAGCCAATCGAGTGGCGACTTTCCCGCTTGCATCCTCGCGATAAATAGATAGTTGTGCATCTACTCAAGAGCCGGCGATCCGGCATCTGCAGACTCCCTGTACCCGGCGCTACATGGAACAGGGTTTCTCTCGTTCAACGGCGGGAAGGGGATTCGTTGCAAATGGTACGTCAGACCGCCGTCACAGAAGCAATGAGCATGGCTAGACCTGGATGCTGCCACTGGCCACGTTAGCCTTGTGAAATGCCGTCTTTTTCTTGATCGAATCGGCCAATCCCGAAGCTCCGGTGGACTATTTCGACGGCGCGAACTGCGTTAATGATGGGCGAGACTGTCTCTTGACAGCAGATTGTATATTTCGCTTTTTGTCCGCGTCGGTACCTGCCAGCTTGGAACATTTTACTCTGCACAAGATCGAGGGCCACCTGCCATGGTACATACATACTACCTAGGTAGGGCATGCTGTTGGCTTGCATGACCCAACGCGCGAATTGGGAAAAGGAAGCAGATGGGACCACTTGCCCGCACCCAACGGCCCACCTTAAACTCTTTGCCGGACGGTGTCCTGCCAAAGCTGCGTTGTAATGACAATAGAGAAGAGGTCTGAGTTAGATTGTGGGGGTTTTAGCTTCGAAATCGGCGTTCTGGAGAAGTCGGCAGGAGTAACTATAGCCCGGCTTGGTCCGGATGGGAGGTCGTTCCCGAGTCCCGGGCTGCCGAGGTGCGAGTCATGCCCTGTAGGAATCCATCCTGTGTGGCTGTTTATATGTAGCAGAATGGTCGCAATTAGGAGGTTATGTATGTCAATTCATGTCGCTCCGCTACTGGCGCGACGCCGTCTCGTTGTCTCGTTGTCTCGTTGTCTCGTTGTCTCATCTTTAGTCTCTTTACTCTTGCTTTTGCTCTTTCTTTTATGCCAAGAGAGGGACGGGGCACGGCGCTTGACATGACTGGTGGTCGTTGGCGCCAGTTTTGGAAGCTGGTACATAGGTATGTAGGTATGTACATATGTAGACGCAAACAGTTGACTGCAGTGCATATCATGCACTGCCATACTACATCAGGTCCTGTTGTCTGTGCGATATGAATAAAACTGCAGAACAAAGGCTCGTCTTGCACCTAGGCAATGCCCAAGGTACATACGGAGTAAGTCGAGGCTTCCACAGGCCTCCTTAGAGCATTTGATATGACGCAGTCGGCATGTACCCGTCGGCATATGCTGGTACATCAGCCGGAGGTCGGCACGGGAAATACTTGCACTGTCGCTGGGTCTAGAGGCGGTTGGAGCTTTCCATGCTCGTCATCTGCGAGTGCGAGTCGAAGCCTCCGTTCTGTGCCCTGGCATACCTAGGTACATACCTAGATACATACCTAGCTCGGGGTTTGAGCATTGGACGACAGCCGCTGAGACGAGATATTAGAGGAGCAGAGTTGGCTGGAGATGGTGATGAAGCTGGCGATGCTGCTATCGAACACAGACAGACGGTGACCTCGCAGTGCGCACAGTTGCACGGAAAGCATTCCCAGAGCGGCTTAGCGTGAGCCCACGTTTGAACTTCCGCGGCCTGCCGCCCTTCGGATCAACCACCCCGAGCTGCCGTGCGTCATTTGACGAGATTACAGGACGACATCAGGTTTCGAGTTCCTAAATCCGACTTGAGAGACTCGAGGACAGTTGAGGACTCGCTCCGTCATCAGCGCAGACTGCACGGCTCGACCCGCCATCGGTTCGCAGGAACCAGGTATCAGCAATATCCTCATGCACGACATGCACGAACAAGGTCCGTCCACTGCATTGCGAGACAAAAATCCTATCGCTAACGTCTCGAGGTTGCAGGCTCCCCTACACGTAAGCCCTCGACGTGTAGTTGTCGGAGACTTTCATGGTGGTTCAATCCATGACACGGTCCGATAATCCCGCGAAACATCTTTTCTTGGTGTAGTAACCCAGCTATCCACCCATATCCAGTTGGTGGTTACTGCAGATGCGCAATGCCATAAGGAGAGCGATCGAGGTTCTTCCTCCTATACTTGGACGACCCGAGGAATCTAGCCATCGAATCCATTATCCACAGCAGTCGTCCGAAAGAGAAGCAGGTGTTTTGGTCAAACGAAACTCAATTTCTAGACCATGCCGAGTGAGAGGCCTATGTTCTGATCCTTTGACAGGCTTGTCGCGACGGGACGGATCCGGCTTCATCTACGCCAGTCGCCATCTCAATAAAACGCGCCGAGTGTGACGCCGACCCCGGATCACGGCTCTTGTCTGCAGAACGTCGTCTCCACGATCGAAGCGTTGGGTCGGATGAGCATCTTGCTTCATTTCCCATGAGCGACCGGAATGGGTATACCGACGACCGTCGAAATTAAGGGGCACAAGACGGACCGAGTTGAGAGCAGAAGCAGATGCTCCCGTGCAAAGCTTCTCATCTACAGCTCACAATATTGAGTGCCCCGGCGAGCTTAGTGTTGCTGGCGGTGTTGAGCTGTGCGTGTCGAGGGAAGCGAAATTCTATAGGACTCCTTGGTGTAGGTCCTTAATTTGCCATCGAACCGCAAACAGTAAAGAAAGACACAATTATGGGATACACCAGTGTCACAGGTATTTGCAAGCTGTGCGCAGGAGAGCCTCGCATCTTCCCCTGTTGGACCAAACGTCAAGACACAGCTCACAACTTTGGGCTCACGATATAGAGCATCCACGACAACATCACGATAAAGAAGCAGCACCACCTTGAGACACCAACATGGTCGTTTCTTGCTAGCTGTGCGCAGGAGAGCATCGCACCTTTCCTGGTGCACCCAAATGTCTAGGCAGCAGCCCATGATGATGATCTCAGGAGAGAAACATTCCCGATGGAACTGCCATGAAGAAGCAGCCACAGTTGCCGCTACTAAATTGGAGAAGGCGGTTATTCTTTCCAACCCTGCGCTCCGTTCTCGCGATACTAAGTATTCGTTCTCCGCGAAACTACAGCGCTCCCAGCGCCAGAGGGCCGTGCTCACAGCCGGAGGTAGCTTGATCAGACTTGACAGCTCAAGGGTCCTTGGGTAGACAATTGGAGGACTTGAATCGGAACTTCTCGTTTTATAAAGATGTCATTACGAAGCTCGAATTTACCTGAACAAGTTCGTCGCCTGTTATCACTGGATGACCAGCGGAAACACAGGGCCACAGCGCGCCATCTGTAATCATGGTGCTCGATCATCCGAACATGAAGGCTCTCGACGCCAATGGTCTTCATGACTCTCACCAAAGATCTCGTCAATCAACGCTCCGCAGAGTAAGACGGCTCTCAAAACGCCAATCCGCGTCCCTAACCCGACTCGTGACGCCTCGGGGACAACAGTAGTCCGGGCGGATGTCGCTTCACGTGGCACGGGTACGTCTCGCACAAACGTCAGTGTTGCGACAGCCCGGGCTGCTCTGCCGAAGTCCAAGGAAGACGGTGTCTTGGCCACCGTTCAGAAGGGGCTCCGCGACCCAAGCCTGTCCAACCTGCGCATAAAATCGGAAAAGTGCTGCAGAGCTCACCGTCAGACATCCAGCATGCCCGACGCGACCCCAGAGGATACATCCACGATTCAACCAGCAAGAAAGCCAGTCCACGATTTCCTTATGCCGTCGATCTCACACGAAAGATGAGCGTCGTCTTTGACGTGTCTGACGTGTGCCTTCCGCAGAAATAGCACACGTCTGCCGTCCAGGACGTATTATATTTCATCCACTTGAGACCCGCTGAGTTCAAGAGTACGGATGAACTCATCGTTAAGGTCGTCATGCAGACAGGCCAAACCTCGGTAGCCGCAGACCTTCATGGCATGGCTCTTAATCCTGCTATGTACTGGAGCGGCAACTTGGCTGTCGTCGCTCGTTCGTATCACTGGCAACACATCCATTTACGCTATTTGACTGTAGCGGCCCGCTCTACTTGGCCTGACACTCGACCGGCTGTCTAGGGCATTGTAGCCAGGATCATCGCTCGAGGACCCCGAAATGATGTCATTGCGGTGATGCACTTCAGGCCATCCTCGAGCTCCTGCACCAGGCCCGATAATTCCCAACGACTCACAAGCGGCTCAGCGGGCAATACCAAGCGCCCCGCATACCGCAAGCTCAAGACAATCCGACGTGTAGCCGGGAAGCTGTACCGGATCGAAGCGTGGAAACTCTCCCAATGGCGTCTACGCGTCCGCAAAGAGGGAGCTCTCCGTCCTGCCCTCTTGCCTGCTGGTCAGACGCCGTTACAATTTAATACAGCTTCTTTTCTCCACGGCGAGGCTCTTTAGCTTGTGGTAAGAGGGGTATTTGATGTGCCCGTTGAGGCGCTTCGGTGCCACGGTGTGAATATCATTCATACTCTATGTGTATGTTCATATGTACTTGTACCAGGTACCATACCATACAACATGTACGCGCCCCCCCCCCCCCCCCCCCCCCCCCCCCCGAATCCCCACAAACTTCCCAAATGGCAAAAAGGCCCTTACCGCAAAACAGCGGGGTAGAAATGACGTAGGAGGCTAATACACACACCTCGTGCCAGATCACGTGTCGCAGTCCAATCGGATCCATTCCGGGATTGAAGCGGGGCGTCGCGGCTATGCACAATGTTTTGGGGTATGTAACCGCAGTCGTTGGATTTAACGTAACGAATGGAATATTGGGCCGTCGTTTTTATCGACTGCGAGGAAAACGGGCACCTGAAGCGGGACTTTTTTCCTGTCCTGTCGGGCGGTCGCATGGATAATCCCGTTTCGGAGTTTTAATTTCGGAAGATTGTTCGGTTTGTGCTCTCTTTGGGGAGGGGGTAAGCGAGGTGGCAAGAGAGAGCCATAGCGCGTCTGGGGCGGGTAGTTAGGTGGGTATGTTACTCCGTACGGATACATGTAGGTTAAATTTTATAGGCGCGCGTGTGAAGAGGCGGTAAGCGGTAAGCGGTAAGCGGTAAGCGGTACCTAGCAAGGGAAGGGAATAGTCTGGCTGGGCGCTAAAGTTAGGGAATGCGCCACAGAAGATGGATGTGTCCCCCCCCCCCCACCGTCGGCGCATCGCATCGCATCGCATCGCATCGCATCGCATCGCATCGCATCGTATCGCATCGCATCGCACCGCACGCAGCGCATATTTGTTCGCATTTTGTCGCATCACGTCGCAAGGCTCCAAACAACCATATTCTTTGTTACGGGCTCCGGAATTTCATTTCTCATCTCCTGCGCAAGGCGTGGAGACATGTTGCTGTATTATTATTTGTAGTTGTAGTTGTACTTCTTTACAGGTGGTGTGCTACGTGGCTACGTGGTCTGTTCGTCGTGTTCCCGATTCGCAGTTCTTGCGCGCATTCGTTGGCCCCCCCCCCCCCCCCCCCCCCCCCCCCCCCCCCCCCCCACATTCACCACCCTGTACCAGAGAAATGCGCGATGTGATTTGGACAGATAGTTAGACTAGACTAGACTAGACCGCAATGCACAAGGGAACTAGAGGACACGGTAAGTTGGTATTGCGCAACCAAATTAGCAAAACAGTTAGATACATAGATACAGGTTATCCTTTTTTTTTTTTTTTTTTTTTTTTTTTTGGTTGTTGCATGTTGCATGTTTCTTTCCATCACAGAATTAGTTAGTTGTAACAAGACCGGATAATTCGCAACGCATCGTGTACTATCAGGTCTCACAAGTTCTCGTCTTGCGCGTAATGTAGCGCATATGAGACCCCAATCACACAGGATTGTGCGAAACGATAAGCACGCCCAAGACAGAGGACACATCAGTAAATATAGAAAAAAATAAAATAAGAAACTACCATAGTTACTTAAAACGTGTTGCCAAATCTCTGCAAAGTAGAATAGAACAACTCCATCCGTCAAGTTTCCCATTTCCATTCTTCCAAAATATCCTTTGTTGGCCCCTTTTTGTTCCTGGGGGCCTCTCGTTTGTTTGTTTGTTTGTTTGTTTTCTTTTTCTTCCTTCGCCGACTTTTGTTTTGTTTGACTGTACTGATTGTGCTGTCTGCGTGCTTTGCTGTACCGGTTTTTGGTGGCCCTTCCAGAGAGAGAGGGTATGCAGTCGAAGAGATAGAATCACTCATTGCTGCTGGGGTGAGTGGTGATGTTACAAAATAGGTGAGAAACGGCGTTAGATAGCGCAAGATAGGTCCTGAGCTTGGTGAGCAATACAAACCGTGCCATATCGCCAACCAAAAGACTTCCTTCATGCGCCCTATCAGCATGTGTCTGGACAGGATCGTCTGCTGCGTCAAGATATCGGTCCCGAAAGCGCGATTTCCTTCCTCTCGCTGGTACAACATCTTCCATCCATATCCTGAGAACATCCTGACACCACCCTGCAATATCCTACCATCGTCTGCTGCAAACCTTGCCGCTAAAACTCCATCTCCCAGTATTCACCACAAACGCAGCACACTCAAACCGACCCATCATGAAAGCAATCCATACAGTACAGCAAGGACACACAAACCTAAGCCCAAAAAGAAACACACAAAAAGAGCAAAAGAACAACAGTCCAACGTATAAAGCAAGGCAGATTGCATCGTGTTTCTGCAACTGAGAGGAAGGGACAGACAGATAAAAAAAAAAAAAAAAAACACCAACAAATTCTCTTCCCCAACGCCGATTAAGGAGCGTAATGGTCTTGGTAGGTTGGACCGTCGTGATTACATACTCCTTCTATAGCAGTCGTAAATGGTTAGTCCGACTTGTTGGCGTATTGCGACTCAAATATCAGAACAAGAGGCGCGAAACATGGCAATGTTCAGTCAACACTCCACCACATCTGAGCCGCTGGCGGCCTTCTTCCAGAGACGCGTGACAAGCGACATGTAACACTCTGTCTTCATTCTCGCCAGCCCCGCAATGTGCCATGCACACAGAAACCCAGACACACACGGCTATCGTTTCCGTTTCTTACTCTTATCACCCCCCGTCATGGCAGCCGTTGTGATGGGCGCCGCAGGCAAAAGAGCGGGCTGTGTTGGAGCGGTCACTTCCTCTTTCTGGATCGGCACGCCCATGTGGCGACCATATCGTCCCTTGCGACCGTTGCCTTCATCTTCGCTGATGCACTGATCAGCCGAAAGTCCCGCATCCCGACAGCGCCCACACGGACGCTGGCGATCACAGCCCTTTTTGCTCTTGCGACAGCGCTGGCATCGCGGCTTGGTCGAAAGATCTGGCTGCTCGTCGTCTCCTGGGTGAAGCATGTGACTGGCCGAAGCGACAGACGGCTTTCTCGACTGGTTCGCGGACGCAGGAGACATTGGGCCATGTGCGGCGGTGGCGGCGGCGGCGGCGGCAATGTTGACCGCAGCGCTGGCAGGAGAAGCAGCAGAAGTGGGAACAGCGGCAAAAGGAGCCTGCTTCTTGGCCTTGGGGGCGGATGCAGGTCGAGGAGCCTTGAGGACCTTTTGCTGGGCCGCCGGCTTGGACACGGAGGCCGGCGCAATGGCCTTGGGCTTGGTCGAGGTGGATCTCGTCTTGACCGACACAGCCTTGTACAGGGTGCCCGCGTGCGATGCCGGCTTTCCATCTTCGTAGTCAGCCTCATCGCTGCTGCCATCTGCCATTTCGGTGGAGGGCAGGAAAGGAGTCTCGGTGGATGGGTAAATCAACCGAGCACTGGTGATAGGATCCAGCTTCTTCTGTCGGTGGAGACCAGCCGGCGTGTCATCTTCGCTATAACTGTCGCCATCACTAGTGACTCCAGTGGAAGATGCAGCGTCGGCGCGACCACTGAAGGTATCATCTTGCGTAGACGCAGAGGTACGACCGTGTGAAACATTGGACATCTCACCCAACCGCATCAGCTGGATAGCGACGTCCTTGTCCTCCTCAGACATGCAGCTACCGACGGTGGGATCAGGTGTAGGTAGCACACCACTCGGGCCAGGCCCTACACCGCTGCCATTGCTGGCATAGCCGATACTATCGCGAGAGCGATGGCCGTGCGCAGGTGTGGCATACACGGATGGCTGAGCGTTGCCATTGTAGCTTTGGGGAGATGGCATCGGTCGAGGGTTGGAGAACGGGTGCTGTCCCGGATGAACAAAGGGTAACGAAGGACGATGGTTGTCGATACGACGAGCCGGCGAGACAGAAGGATTCGAAGTAGCCGCGGGCATCTGAGGCGGTGCAAACAAGGGCAACTCCTACAGAAGTCAATGATTAGTCGAATGCCAAAGAGACTAGAAGCAGCTATAATGATGCGATGATCTGGCATTGTAAACTTACCGAGCTCTCAAACTTGGCTCGCTTGCGACGGCCGCCTTCCACAATGTTCTCCACACTAATGTCGGTCGTGCCCAGCAGCTCCTTGGCCTTGGCAGACGCACTGCTGCCAGCGCCATCGCCACTGCTATAGCCGTTGATACTCTCGCTGCATCCATCGGCATGCGCATGGTTGACGGACCTCCGATCTCTGCTCGTCTGGAACCGGCTATGCCTCTCGCTTGTGCCAAACGGATCAGAACTTCGACCATGGCCGTAGACGGGAGACTGACTACGCCGCCGTGAACCCCTAGAGCCTCTGGAGCTGGGTCTGGCCATGTCCTCTTGAGCAAACCGATGTTGTGGTTGATGTTGCTGCTGTGGGTGAGTCGAGCCGCCGTCCTGCTCATAAGAGGACTCGGCAGTCTTGTGCGCAGGGCCACGATGAAAGGTCGACTGCTGGCCAACGGAGCCTGATGGCAAAGACGCCTCTTCAATGACACGAACATAGACAACCATATTGTTCCTGAAGTTTTCGTAACGGGCAATGAGCGTATTGCCATGTTCATCCTCAAAGCTGACACCCTTGGACCCGGAGGGACCAGAGTAAAGACCATAAAAGTTCTTCACAGTGGTGACTATTGAGTCTGTGGTGTCATGGGGGAAAATTTGAACTCGCATGGGCAACCGCGCCCGGCATTGCGGCGACTCGAGGAAGAGAAGCTCGAATGCGACATTCTTGGGGGTTGTGATTACAGCCGGAGACACGCTGCCGCCATGAGGGGATATCTCACGAGGAGGGTTCACAGGCGACATATAAGCCATGATGATGACGGCTGGGAGTGTGGCCGTTTCTGTGTATATTCTTTTTCTTTTCTCCCGGTTGCAGTGCGCAATGTTGAATCGGCCGAGGCGAGAGAGTCCAGTCTTGACTGGAGTTGGTATTGAGAGTTGTTTGAGCAAGTATCAGCTCGAGCGTGGGCCTGTAGGCCAGGCTTTTTTTTTGTTTGCAGAAAAAGGATCCTGCGTGCGTGCGTGCGTGCGTGTATCAAACGATTGGGACGCAGCCAGGCGCCAAGGTGCTTGAGAGAACAGCAAAGTCGATTCAAGCCCTCGTGCTCCTTTCAAATGCGATTGGGCAGCGTGATTGTAACAGTCGACCAGCGCTCGATGATGTATCTCTGGGCACAACGGCACAACAGCACAAGGGGGAAATTCACGGCCGTCAAGGCTACGTACGTACGGGCGGGCGGGCGGTAAGCGCCAGGTCCAACGTTGGGGATCTGGGGCTTTGCGCGACGGGAGCGACGGTTGCTTAAATGACAAGTGGCGGCTCCCAAGACGGCATCTAAGGACGAGACGAGATGATTAGCAGCCGTTGTGATATGAAAAGCGTGATGGGTGCCAAGATGGCCTCATTCAGGCCGTTGGTCGTCCGCCCGATGGCTGGTCTGCTGGCCATGCTCGGGGGTTCCAAGCGAAGCCAAGGCAGAGCACCAGGACAGCGCCGCGGGGACAAGACGGAATGGAATGGCTCAAACACAGAGTGTACTGTGATCGCGCATGATGATAGAAGCGATGATACTTACCAGAGATGTTCACGAGTGGCTTGGTTGATGTTGATGGTGGCCTTGATGGAAAGAGAATGTGTGGACGAGGAAAAGAGGAGTTGGCTGGCGAGGTTGGCCGATTTTGTCGCCTCGAGCATTGGGCGCAGCAGAGCAGACCTGGAAGAGGGGGAAGACGACTGGGGGAAGAACCAAAAGAGGGCAGTACAGCGTTGAAGCCACTGGGTCAGCGCTGGTGTGACCGCTGCGGGCGCTGAAGGTTAGCGCCTGGGATTGGCCTCTCCAGCGCATGTTGCGCTGAGCTACAGCGGTCAGCGGCTTCCCGGGCTGCCGCGGGTGCGGTGGCAGATGATGGATGCGCCGTGCGTCTGACATGGCTTAGCCTGATCTTCCTGTAATTACAGTGTACACACTGTACTGTACTCTGTGTTACGTGCGTCGTTTGCGCAGTGAAGATGGACGGTTTGTAGCCCGGCAGAGGTGGGTTGTGCGTGTTGGTGGCCTGAAACATGGCCAGTAGGCCGCTCCATGTGTGTGGGTTGAACCTGAACTGAATCATCCATCCAGATATGGTCGAGCTTCCGTTGATGTGCGGCAGAATTTCCATGTTTTCCACAAGTAATTTACTGTAAAAATATCATGACCATTGCATTCATGCCACCTTTCAGCTTTGTAGCCATTACAGGCCACTGGCCGCTGTACAATCTGGAATCTCTCGGGTCGTCGCTCTTCGGACAACGCCTACGAATGAGGTAACTACCGGTCACTTCAGAGTCCATATCCACATCTGTCTACTGCGCGAGTGCGCATACATATACATGCGCCTGGAACGAACTCGGGATGCCGCAACTCGCAGCGCATTGCACTGTATCGGGAATCCCATGGCCCATGTACCCGATACCGATACGACCGATGCGACATGGCGATAGAACATTACAACAGGCTCCAGCCTCCAGCAGAGCAAAGAGAGGAAAGAGCAGGTGAGCCCGACGGTTTCGTGCAGTAGCACTCGACCCCCATCCCCGCAAAACCACTGGCTTGATTGGCTCGATTAGGTTCGATTGTCTGGTCTCGCATGACCGGCCTAAGCTCCATTGAAGGTGCTGCGCAGCCTGCGCTGGGAAGGGACTCTGCGGAAGGTTCACGCACGCTTCAACGGTGCCTTGACGAAGGCTTCAGTTAGCCTTCAAAAACGCTTCAGGAACGGCTTGAGGCACGGCTTAACAAGTGCTCAGCTGGTTCAACATTGGTCCGCGACAAGCGCAATTCGTCTCGCTCGAAAATACCATTTCTCTGCGCTTTGCGACGCGCAGCCTTTCCGTCGGTGGTTCCTTCCTCTTGACGCCCCGATAGTGAAGTGGCTGCCAGGCGTGGGATGGGATCATGGCTGACCATGCCCCTTTGAGATGATGTGGGCCCCTTTTGTGCGTGCAGTGAAGCGGCACTTCGCTGTTCCTTCTAGCTGTTCAGAGACTAGCCTGATTCTGTCTCTCTGTCTCATAAGCGGGTGGACGGAGTATGGCACCGCTTTATCGCCTGTTCGTCTTTTGCGAGTGCAATCCGACATCCAGTCCGAGGCGGCTGCGGCAAGAAACAGGGCAGGCTTTGAGACTTTGGACAACTCGTTCAGGTGCCTATGTCAGCATATATGTACACTCGCAATGGACGAATGGACGAGAAGTGCCAGGCGGGAGAGATGAAGGTGATGGGTGAAGCTGTGCGGGCCCGAGGCTTGATTGGCCTTTTCCCAGCTCGTCGTGTTTCCGTTCGCCGCAAGTGGTTTGCGCTGCGCTGCGTCCAAGGTGCCGAGCTCGCCGCATTCCAAAGCCACCTCTCAGACAACGCCAGTCGCCGTCGCTCAACAAGGCTGTCATGCTGCGAATTCTTGCAAACATGCGCCGGATTGAAATACAAAACCTCACCGAGACGATGAGGCCGGCTGGGAAGCCAATTCTCCTATGATGTACGATCAAGCGCCGTCCTCACTCAGTAGATAGGATCGCTGTCGACTGCCACAGCCACAACCGCCCGCTGCATCTCCTGCAGGGATCTGAGCGACAAGCGGACTCGAGGAACCTGAGTGCCAGTCGAGGAGCTAGAACTTGTAGTGGTGGTGTGGGGGGGAAGAAGCCTGGCTTCAGGCTTCAAGTACCTTGATAGTCCCCTAGCGATGGTGAAGAATCCGCCTTTATTACGCCGGCCCTGGCTATACGCAAAGTGAAGAGAAGACAATCTACGTGATAGTTACTTGCGAAAACCCACGGCCATCAGGACACGTACCTGAAGTTAGGTACTGAACTTGAAGCCGTCCTGTCGAAAAACTTGATGCGCCATCTACTCCCCATTATGTAGTACCCAAGACTTTGCAAAATGACGCAAGCCGCAACATGCGTGGTACAACCTCCCCAAGACAACGGATGATGCGCCGCGCTGCTGTAATACGGCTTCTTAGGCTTTGTTCCCAGCCAGTCAATATGACCCCCATTTCGCCTACACTACAAACGAACTTCTTGTCCATGACAACTCGTATCCGCTACCCTTTCTGCTCACCTTTGCAAAAGGCTTTGCAAAAGGGGAGGCACAAGAAGAAAGGGTGGCACGTTCCATGTCATTCATTGCGTTATTTAATAGGCCGCATGGTAAATAAAGAACCCCCTTCTTTTCCCAAGATCTTCTCTGTATGTACTCCGTACTCCGTACTGTAATACTCAAAGCTGGGCGAACATGTTCCAATCCGAGCAAACAAGCAAACATCAGATCGGCACGTTGCTTTGTGTCACTTTGAAGAGGGGGGTGCTGCTGGTTCGGGCGCGAGATGGCTTGTCACGAAATGCAGACAAGCCTTGGCAGCGTCGTCGACTTGTGTTCCCGTTGCGCATTGCGCATTTGCCCGCTTGAACAAGGTTCAGGGAAGGGGGCAATTGCGACGCTCTTGAAATCGTGTGTCGCGGATGTATTTGGAGCTCGAGCTCTAACGCCGTTGAAGAATGGAAGGATGAATAGATATTGAGGCAAAGAAAGAAGCCTAAAGAGAAACGCAGCACACCACACCAAGATAGCGAAATGATGGTTCCGCCAGTCTGAGCAAGACATCCGTCCTCGTGGGCTTCTTTAGGAGCAAGGCGCACGGCGCACGGGCCACGGAGGTACATCTCCAAGTCCCATTGGTGGTGATGGACCTGGAGACACAAACCCGATCAAGTCGCATGCTTTCGCGAACCAGCCAGCATACAGCGTAATAGTGCTGCTTTGTCGACTCCATGTGCTATGTAGCCGAATACATAGCTAGTTGTAGAAGAAAGTTGCAACTTGCGATGACGGCAAGTGGATATGCGGTGTGCGACAAAGCAGCGAGCTACGAGAGGGGAAGGCGGAGCGATTTGGGGCCCGTGGGGTTCTGTTTGCGCGGCGATTGATGCACCCCTCTTTGAGACTTCGAGACCAACTTTTTTTCTTTGATCAACTTCTTCAAGATAAGGAACATTAAACCCAGTCTGGCCAAATAGTTATGTAGGTGCGGTGCGGGGGTTACCGCCCGTCAAGGCGACGCGACAAGATTGCGCATTGGAAGGCAGAGGAAGGGACTTTGCGATTTTGCCGAGGTTGAGGCAACCGTCGCGATGAAAGCTTAGCTGTGAGCGGAGATGGGCCCTAACCAGCACCACACACCAAACAGACGACAATGCCAAAGACTTGACAGCACAAGACCAAAGACCAAAGATGGAACGCCATAACGCAACTTCCACAACCAATCTGCAACTCTGCAATGCTGCGCAGAGGCCGGCCAGCATGGCGGCGCAACTCCGACTCCGAAGAGGCGATGAAACACCAGGCGGCAATTGAGCGGAGCCAGAGTCACGTGGCGTCGCGTAAGATTGGCGCCAAGCAAGCTTGACGCGTAAATAGACACAGACCAAGCTCCTTGAATCCATGACTAAAGCTTAAATTGGCTCAATATCTGGTGTCCTTGTAATCAAAACTTTAATTCAATACTCGCTATTGGTTTTACATCTTGTAATTCCCAATTGGTCTATCAAGTTCACTCATCTCCTCGTCCAGGCTCGCAGAAGCATCCTTGGTGAGACGCGACCGACGACGTAGCTCCTTCCAAAAGAGGATTAGTGCCCTCGCGTGTACGGCCATGTGTGTGGCTGTCCGTGGTGAGAAGTGGGTCTTTGTATCGTCCGGACGACAGGGTCTTGGCCTTGCAACGGTGCGACAAAGGGGTTCCATTCGCCCGCAAGGCGCGGGTGGCGCGGCCCATGACTCCGTGAGTGGCTGCTTGGGCGCTGCACGTGAGTTTGTGCGTGTTATGCAGCAAACATTCAAATTTAAAACCGCAGCGCCACAAGCGGGCGGGGGTGTAAATAAACAAACAGACTGCGGACTGGCGAACACGAGTCCGTAGCCGAGCGCGTAATATGTACCTAGCATTGAAGCGCGCTGCGTGTCAAGTTCACGTCACACGGGCTTTCGCCAATTTGGCAATGCCATGCCTGCAATTCTGCATCTGCAAATGCGCCGCGATGGAGGATGGAGTCCGATGAACAGAACGATTGGAGTGCTACGGAGTAGGTAGGTATGTACCATCTCAGCTGGGTCCAGAGGCCAAGGGCAGGCCAATCCGTGGGCGTCGGCCGTCCATGGTCACTTCGGGCTTGCTTGATGGCATGTTTCTACGTCTCGTTGCATATTGGCTTCACCTAGGAGACGACCTTGTTTCTGATGGGTTTGCCGTTGTATTCGTATTTTCCACACGTTTCTGTCGCATGGTACGAAGTACTGTTGCATTGTTGCTCGTAAGCCCTAGGCAACACCTCAACCGCTCAAGCACATTCCCAGGCATTCCCTTTTCTCCCGCAGAAGGGCGGGGAAGGGATTTTGCCCCATCGCATCTCAAATCTCCTTGACCCCCCCCCTCCCCCCTTTCGTCACCCCTTTTGATTTCCATTTGCGTTCGGTTGGGTGATTTGCGATTTTAAAAAAAGACCACCCCCTAAATTTCGAATCCTACCAGGGTTGTCGTCTGGTTCAGTGAGGGAAGGACTTGCGAGGACGGGCGCTAATCTGCGCTTGGGTGCTGTGCTTGACCTTTTTTCTGTTGCGCTGCGCCGCATCTTATCATTATTTTGGCTTCCCATCTTGTGTTGTGTATGTATGCGCGTGTGTACTCCCCGATTGTGTGCTTCTATTTGTGTCATTTTGTCATCTTGTCTCTTGGATTGGGCCATTTCCCCTCCCTTAGTTTTGCCGGAGCAGCCACGGCTGGCAAGTTCGCTTGGCGCGAGAGCAAAAGCGGTTTCGCGCGTTCCGTCATCTCTCCACCCCCTGGCGCCTAGAGGAACGGCTTCGTTTCTTCCCATTGTCCCTGTAGCGACTGACACGACGCCACTTGGGATTGCCATCTGGGTCTTCTCGAAGCTTTTTTTTTTTTTGAAGCTCTGCTTGAAGTTTTGTTTATGCTCTCTGCCTACTGCTCTATCTTCAGCTCTGCTCGCTCAGAGCAGCCCAACGTTCGAACTCGCTAGCCTCTTCACTGCCTTCTTGCGTCTTGTCTGCGCGGCTTGCGCGGGTGCGCGGTGTTGAGTGAGCACTTGCCGACTTGTTCGCGACTGCTCCTGTCTGTCTAATCGCCTCGTTCGTGTTTTCCTCTACTCGTCTTCCTCTGTGGCTTCTTCTGCTGACTTGCTTCTTCTGCTTCTTTCAATACAGGCCATTGATCTTTTATAGCCTTTCACCGTTTCAGTGAACATAGAATTTTCTTCTCCTTTCCCCGACCTGCTCTGCCTCAGACACGTCTCAGAGTAGAGAGTCCGCATTTCTTACCCTTCGAGTTTGCCTCAGCTGAGTGGATCAACACATACACGTGTATATAGGAGAAGGTCCAAGGAGGAGAGGCACACTGGTCAAGTAAAAACACTACACGCGCTAGCCATCTGGCTACGTCTTCTTTCTCTCGGATCTCCCTTTCTGCTCCCTTGTCCTCGCACGACACTGTTGACGCGTAATTTAATTGCCTCTAATTACCCGAAGTTGAGGTTTCGCGACGTTGTTTTCGTCACGAGGCTGCCCTGTCTGCGAGAACCACGCTTCCTTCTCGCATTATCCTTAGACAATTTCGTGTTTCTTACACTTTCATCTCTTGCCGCCGGCGAAGACAAGACGACATGGATGCCAAGGTATGTGCTTCTTCCGATAAAGACGAAAAATGAATTCAGGAGAGAGAAAGAGCTGCAATGTGCAAACGGATGCACTTACAAGCTGCTCCACGCTCTGCCTCCTGTCTCTCCCTGGACCACCTGCATCTTTTACTGAGCCTCGTCTAGCCCTCCCGATCTCGCGGCTCCGAAAACAATCATCAAGCTCTACACCATAGACACAAGTCGACAGGCAACCTAGCCATGGCGGCAGCTGCTGCAGCGACGGCGGCTTCCACCGCGATGGGCATGCGTGGTCCAGCGCGACGGGCTGCGTTTGGTGATGTAACGAACATGCCCAAATCAACGGTCGGCGGACTTTACACTGGAAAATTCCCCAAGACCCAGACGGCCAATGGCATCCCCAGGGCGACCTTCATCAACAAGGAGAATATTCCATACAGTCGCGGCGCAAAAGACCAACTCGCTCGTCCCGCACAACGACCGAACACTGCCTCCTCGAATAGGCCAAACTTGACGGTGTTTGCTGATGCAGGGAACACAGCGGCAAACTCAGTGGCTGGCCAAGATGCGGGAGCCGTCGTCCTCTCGTCGGCTGCTGCCGTTCCATCTAAAGATTCGATTCCAGATTCAGCAGCGGCGCAGCCCCGAACCCTGTACGCGTTGTCAGACGAAGAAGTTGCTGTGCCCCTATCGACAACTACATTAGATGTTCCGCCGATGCAACCTCGCCACCACAAGAGCCAGCCGCACTTGAAACCGTCACTACAGCCGATGCTTCGACGAACGCAAAGCAAACACTTTGAGAGTCTTGCTGAACAGGCTGTCGAAAAGATCATCGGAGACGAGTCACCTGCAGCAAGTCCTGACTCGATCACGATTCCAGCCAGTATAGTAGAGGAGAAAATGTACGCCCATCTACCGTATTGCGCTGATGATGACGAGCTGCTTCACCAAGTGAACGATGTTGATGCGTACCCCGAGCTTTCTTCCAAGCTTGACCTCATCTCTGAGGAGGGCCACCCGATCCACAACCCTGCCAAGGAAGGCCATACACAAGCACTGTCAGAGCCAGAGGAATACTGGGACGAGGAGGACGACGAAGACTACGATGATCAGGATCAGGCCTATACCACTGCACACTCTTTCCCGACCCAAAACATGACCATGGGCGGCGTCACCACGATTCTAGCTCCACCCGTCACCTCGAGGATACAACGCGAGCTGGAAGAAGCCAAGCTTGAAGTCCAACGCTGCCGATCATCGGATGACTTGGAAGAGGAAATGTGGGACGTGAGCATGGTTGCCGAGTATGGCGAGGAAATTTTCGAATACATGCGGGAGCTAGAGGTATGTGGTCATCAGACGATTGCGCCTCTTACAAGAAAGACGGCCTCTCTCTTTTTCTTGTTCTCCACCGCTCCCTCCCTCAATGACTGACACTGGCATTTCTAGATCAAAATGCAACCGAACCCTCACTACATGGAGATGCAGACGGAAATCCAATGGACGATGCGATCCGTACTGATGGATTGGCTCGTCCAAGTCCACAACAGATTCAGCTTGCTGCCGGAAACGCTGTTCCTTACCGTCAACTATATTGACCGGTTCTTGTCTCGCAAAATCGTGTCGATTGGGAAATTGCAGCTAGTGGGAGCCACGGCCATTCTGGTGGCATCCAAATACGAAGAAATCAACTGCCCCTCTCTCGAGGAGATTATTTACATGGTGGACGGCGGATACACGACAGAAGAGATACTCAAGGCCGAGCGATTCATGCTGAGCATGCTCAGCTTCGAGCTTGGTTGGCCAGGCCCGATGAGCTTCCTCCGACGTGTGAGCAAGGCCGACAACTACGATCTCGACACTCGCACACTCGCCAAGTACTTTCTCGAACTGACCATTATGGACGAGCGGTTTGTCGCGTCGCCTCCGAGCTTTTTGGCCGCTGGAGCGCACTGCTTATCGCGGTTGATCCTGAACAAGGGTGACTGGGTATGTGGATGAGTTGGGTTTTGATGTTGTTATTGTATTTGTGGCTAATCAAGTTCCAGACCAAGGCGCATGTTCACTACTCTGGATACACGTGGGCCCAGTTGAGGCCTCTGGTCACCATCATGATTGAATGCTGTGAGCACCCGCGCCGTCATCATTCCGCCGTATTCGAAAAGTACCAGGACCAGAGATTCAAAGAGGCGTCAACGGTTGTCCAGCACGCTTTGGACGCTGGCTTCACGCTACCACACCATGCGACGACTGTTCGACCGATACGGGGACAGACGGCCGACTTCTCAGACGCGTTGCACTACGCCAATGGCTTATTGGTATCCGCAGAAGGCTGATGTCGGCCCTGCGTCAGAGATTACTGTCTGAGGTCTGCGCATGACTACACAGGCAGCCTAGCCAGCAGCCACTGTGGATGATCACGGGCGGCCCATGACAATTGCGAATCTTTCCTCTGCTTTTGGCCTCTTTTTTAAGTTCTACTTCGGTCATTCCAAGGTCCCTCTCAGTCATTCAAGGCCCTTCTGCTGCTTAATTACACGTAATAGGTGGACTTGCGCTCTCCGATGGGGACATTAGAAGACAGTCACCCACCCCCGACATTTGCGGCTCATGAAGTCTCGAACGAGTTCTTCAGTTATATTGTTCCTTTTCTCTTCTTTCCTTAACGATGTACATGACGCTTCAAACTCTGCGCACCTCATTTCGCGCCTACTCGTTTCTTTCACAACAGCACATTGGCCTTCTCGACGATGGTGCTTCCTTGTTCTACTCTTGTTTTTGTATGTAGCTATTATCCCATGAGGCTGAGCGTTTTGGGGACTGGTAAAGACTTGCTCGTTATAGCTGTTATTTTGTGTGTACTCTGGAACTTTACTTGCATGGATACCGTATTGCCAAGAAGCGGAAGGAGTTTGGGCACGGCACATCTGGGGGATGTACTGCTGCATAGTTATGAGGGTTTCTTACCTTTATTTTATAATACCTTTGTTTTGCGCATTTTTACATGTTCTGGTCCCCTTTTGTGGTCCTTTAACTTAGTCGTTATTACGTATTTCCAGGGTGGGATGACGGGTGTCTAGTGTGAGACTTGAGAGGCTGACAAGGAAGAAGGAAGTCCAAGGCGGTAGGGAGTCGGGACCTAAGAGACGGAATCGAAGACGAGGACGAGACTGGACTGAGGAGACTGGACTGACTATGTCCCTTTTCTGGAGGGATCATCTTTGCTCCGATGATTGGGCTGGGCTGGACTGAGGAGTGACGAGGGGAGTGTGGTGTTTGTAAGGCATGATTATTCGAACTGTATATTTTGCGCGCAGGGGGGGGGGGGGGGGGGGGGGGGGGGGGGGGGGGGGGCGATAATACCAGATGTGTGTGTGTTGGCATACAAGTTACGGATATGTGCACGTGTTGTGAAGGTGTCGTGGTTAAGCGACTTGAGTCAATGGAGTGAAGTTTGAGTGAATACTGGGTGATGTCTTGAATGTGGAGTGAAAATGCACACAATGCCGAGTTGAACTGTTCCAACTTCCAAGGGTGAAGTCTCGGCTCAATTTTTTGTCACATGTCTGTGGGATATCGAGGGAATGACGATGAAGTGATGTTTGAAGTGAATGGAGCGAACGATGGAACATGATCACAGGGCTGGCTAGTGCTGAGTGCGTGGAAAGGTTTCATGAAATGCTATGGGAGTACTCCTTATACGGAGAATAACGTTGCATTGAGTAGAATGCGGAGTAGGATGTCGGAGGGAGTTGGACGAGAGTGTACTCCGTAATGTTAGCTGGTTTACTGTAGACGGACGATTGTGTTGAATTGCCTGGAGCAAGTGATGAATGATCTGTGAGTACTCCGTATGGACAGCTTGGAAAAGAAGGGGTCCAGCTTCACATCCATTTGGTGCATCTATTTTACTGAGCGATACATACTATAGGTTGCATTTTGGCTACTGCAATGCATCGGTCTCCCGTGGACGTGCATAAGCTGAGATCGAGAATCTTTAATCCGGACCCTTCCTCCCGCGGATAACGTCCAACGAGAGCAAACTCACGAGGGCTCCTCAAGATTTCATTGGACGCAGTGGCAAGATGCGATTTTCGCTTCGTGGAGCAGTGCAGGTGACCCGTGTCCTCCCGTCCTCCCCGACCCGAACGACGGTCGACTTGGCTTCCTTGGCTTCCTTGGCTTCCTTGGCTTCCTTGGCTTCCTTGGCTTCCGTGGCTTCTCTTGGGAGCGCCCTCCCTCCCCCCCCCCCCTTCCAACTTCTCCCCTTTCGTCCTCTGCAAAACTAAAACCCCGGACAAACCAGAGTCAGAGACAAGCACCAGCACAAGCACCAGCCCCTCCCTCCCAGTCCCTCACAGACTTACCGACCTAATCACCTGCCGAACCGGCTGGGGAGACAATTCGACAAGAGCGAAAACAGCCATCTCGTCTGAAAGTGGAATTTCCTCTTTTTGTCTGCCTTTTCGCGTGCCTCTTTTCTCGTGCCTTACGTCCATTTGGTTTACCAACAACGCTCCACGCTGCAACACCGCAACACCGCAACACCGCAAATCGCGCTTGTTCCTGCCTGGGTGCATCCATCGTGGGAAATTTCCTCTCTTTGCAGACGTGGGTTGTGGCCGAGACGTCAGACACGCAAGCCCGAACAACGACAGCTGACTTCGTTCAGTCGAATCGATCGAATCGAGAATTGAGCATTGAAACTTGTCCATCAGACATTGACCTCGACATCGGCATTCGATCGACCCCGACAAATGCCCTCGGCATCCCTCGGTTGAACGAAACGATCCCGCACGACGAAACCGCACAGACGGTAGACGGCCGGCCTGCTGCGCTTGTTTCTTCTTCCTTGTTCCTTTGACGGCGTACAGACCCCGCATACAACATGGCTAGTCCTTCTGCCAAAATCAAGGAGACGGTCAAGGAGACCCTCGTGGGCACTGCCATTGACGAGCCCGATGCTCAATTGTCGGCGCAGAGCAGGGCGCGCTTCAATGCGTATGCTGTCGAGGATGCTGAGACGGGCGAGCTTTACATGGGGCAGGACGAGTTTATTAATGCCATTGCGCCCGAAGATGAAGACTATGTGAGTCACAGGGGTGCATATCCATAGGAAGCAGAGGTCATCTGTGACGGGCATTGCTGACGACACTTTTTGGGCAGCACAAAATCAAACGTCACCAGTATTCAATCTTGTTCCACGTCGCCGACAACAAAGGCACGGAACGTCTGAGCTTGACGGACTGGGGCGTCTTTGAGAACCTCTTGTTGAAGCCCGATGCCGAGTACCTCATCGCGTTTCGCCTGTTTGACGTGGACCGCACCGGCAATGTTACCTTTGACAACTTCCGCCGCCTGTACGATCTCAACAAAGGGCCGGATAACATCCCCTTCAACTGGGATTGCGAATGGGCCAAGCTGTACCTCGGACGCAAGAAGCGCCACGACCTGAGCTACTCGCAGTTCTCCCAGATGCTGCGCGGCTTGCAAGGGGAGCGCATCCGCCAAGCCTTCCAGCTCTTGGACAAGGACGGGGATGGGTACATTGGCCCGGACGACTTTGCGCGCATCATCCGCGAGACATCGAAGCACAAGCTCTCCGACCACATCTTGGACAACTTGCATACCCTGTGCAACATGTCCACCGGTGGTAGCAACATCTCGTACGCTAACGTCCGCGCTTTCCAGAACATGGTCAAAGAAATGGACCTGGTCGAGCTTGTGGTCCGCCGCGCGGTTGCCAAGAGCGCCGACGGCAAGATTACCCGCGCCGACTTTGCCCATGAGGCTGCCCTGGTGACGCGCTTCTCCGTCTTCACGCCCATGGAAGCCGATATTCTGTTCCACTTTGCCAGTCTGGACGAACCTTCGGGCCGCTTGGGGATCCACGACTTTGCCAAGGTGCTGGACCCTCTGTGGCGGCGGGCGACTTCCATGTTCGATGGCCACGATGACGGTCATGCGGCAGCTGGTTCGTCGTCGAAACCGGCCTCGATGCTGCACGGGGCTCTCGAATCGGCGTACAACTTTGGACTGGGTAGTATGGCTGGCGCGTTTGGTGCCTTCATGGTGTATCCCATTGACCTGGTCAAGACTCGGCTGCAGAACCAGCGCGGTGCCCAGCCCGGCCAGCGTCTGTACAAGAACTCGATTGACTGCTTCCAAAAAGTGTTCCGCAACGAGGGCCTCCGCGGTCTGTACTCGGGCGTCCTGCCGCAACTCGTGGGCGTGGCACCCGAAAAGGCCATCAAGCTGACCGTGAACGATATCGTCCGAAGACACTTTACTGACAAACAGGGCCGCATTACTCTTGGAGCCGAGATCCTCGCCGGTGCCAGCGCCGGTGGATGCCAGGTCGTCTTCACCAACCCTCTCGAGATTGTCAAGATCCGGCTCCAAATCCAGGGCGAGGTAGCCAAGACCCTGCAAGGCACCCCAAAACGCTCCGCCATGTGGATCGTCCGCAATTTGGGACTCGTCGGTTTATACAAAGGCGCATCCGCATGCCTCCTCCGCGACGTGCCCTTCTCGGCCATTTACTTCCCAACCTACAGCCACCTGAAGCGCGACTTTTTCGGCGAATCCCCTACCAAGAAGCTCGGCGTGTTGCAGCTCCTCACGGCGGGCGCCATTGCCGGCATGCCCGCCGCATACCTCACCACGCCCTGCGACGTCATCAAGACGCGTCTGCAGGTCGAAGCGCGCAAAGGCGAAGCCACCTACACGGGCCTGCGACACGCCGCGCAAACCATCTGGAAGGAGGAAGGCTTCCGAGCATTCTTCAAAGGCGGGCCTGCGCGAATTTTCCGATCCTCACCGCAGTTTGGCTTCACGCTGGCGGCGTATGAATTTTTGCAGAATGCGCTGCCTATGCCGGGGAGTGTGAAGAAGGAGGAGGCGATACAGCGACAGCAAGCACAGCAGATGGCTTCGTTGGAGGGGGGAAGTCTGGATACATTGCCGTTTGTGAGGAGTAGAAATGCGCTCAAGATCTTGCTTGATCTTGATGAGGACTTTGGGAGAGCCAAGGTTCCAGATGCGGCAGCTTGGAAGGGGTTGCCGAAGGCCATGGGCGGGGGTGGAGCAAACTAATTTTTTTTTCCTTTTGTACTGTCTCTTTTTTTCTTTGTTGTTATCTTTTTTGGGAGGAAATGTATGTGCTGATGGGACGGGGAGGCCATGCTCATAAGGAGATGGGAAGACAAGAAAGGCCCTGTTAATCAGAAGTTTGAAGGGGTGGAAGGGAGAAAAAAGACCGGATAAAAAAGGGATAGAAAAAAAAGGGTGGAATAGAGAAAAGACTAGAACAAAGGAAGAAAGAAGAAGAAGAAGAAGAAGAAGAAGAAGAAGAAGAAGAAGAAGAAGAAGAAGAAGAAGAAGAAGAAGAAGAAGAAGAAGAAGAAGAAGAAGAAGAAGAAGA
>SRPP01000092.1:0-66368 GCA_018360055.1 Claviceps monticola
AAACTGGGACGCAGGGGCGTAAAATACTCAACAACAACAACAACAACTTCGCTTTACGTCTCTTCTTTTCAAGATTCGTCGTAAATTAGTTCAGCTTTACTAATAAAGGGCACCCACCACCACCAAAAAGATTGAGTCGTTTTTGAGTGACTCAAAAAAATATCTCCAGGGCGTGATTCGAACACGCGACATTCTGATTGAGCTGTTCCATTACAGTCAGACGCCATAAACCAACTAGACTACCCGGAGGGACGCCTCCAAGCAAGGTTGCTTAGTCAAATGCGCTTACCGAGCAAACCATTACATGGGGTTATATAGCTATAAAAAAAGTGCGACCGTCCCTTAATGCTCTGCCAAGCAACTTCATGCAGGCGCATCATCAGGAATAGGTCCTAGGAGTCTAGGACTTCGTCTTGCACAACACTTTTGCCGGCTGGGGATCGAAAATAATTTACCAGACTATGCGTGACCTGCGAATTCACGTTCTCAGTATTTCGCACACATTCATCTGTGTGTGTTTGCATGTACATGTCCACAACGCACATATTTAAGAGTTCTTATGAAGAGTTCTCAGCATTTTCGCACAAGCCCGGAAAACTGTCACTGAATAAAGAGGCAAAAAAACACGAAATGTGCGTCTTCACTGCGCGTCGGCACACGATTTCTTCAGTTTCGCCTAATCAAACCTTTCAGAGAAGGACATTCGAGTCGTTTCGAAATTTGTTGTAATAAAAGAAATAAGCCTAGCATTCATTCCCCTTGAGAACTACATACTTCATCGCCCTCTTCGTCACATCGCCCTCTTCGTCAACCTCGACATACACATCTCCTTGTCCCCCAAGACTTCCCCCTCAGGCCCTCCATCACATCACCCCCGCAAACTTCTCCAACGCATCATGCAAATCCCCAAAAACGCCCCCATGCCACCCCCTCATCTCCTCCCACTCCCCCGGCACCGTCCTCTCCATCATCTTCAACCACGCTCCCACAATGAAATCCGCATACGTAGCCCTCTCCCCCAACACAAACGGCCCGCTCTCATCCCTCCGCAACAACCCCACGAGATGCACACCCAGCGCATCCCGTAACGACATCTTCATCGCCTCCCTCTTTTCCCCATCGAGACGAAAGTCTTCCCAGGATGATGCCCCCGCACGGCGCATGAATTCCGCTTTTGTGGCTTCAGCGCTGGAGGGATCGAGGGGCATATGGTACGCCATGAACTGGACGTGGGCTGAGAAGAGAGTATCGACTTGGTTGTTGAAATGTGAATATTGGACATGGGGGCTCTGGGCGCGGATTTCGGAGAGCGGGATGGGGAATATGGTGTCGTCGATGGCGGAGGGGGGAGCGAGGAGGTCTTTGATGGGAGGGAAGAGGTGGCCTGTGCCGGAGAGGTGGTATTGGGTTTCGAGGTGGGTTGCTATATCGAAGGAGTCGCCGATGAGAAGGCCGCGGGGAGGATGATGGTTCCCGGAGTCGGAATCTGAGTAGGCGTTCTGGGTGGAGGCCCTGGAGGGAGTGGGAGAGGCATTCGGGTCGTGGAGGATGGGGAGAGTGGCATAAGGGGAGCCGTCGGCGTAGAAGCGCGTGGGAGGTAGGCAAAGGCTTTCGGAGCGGAGGGTTGGGATGTCGGGGACGGAGACCCAGATGGTTCGGTAGGGGACGGCTTTGAAGTTGAGGGCGAAGCGGGCTTTCCAGGGATTGGGAGCGAAGCAGGTAGTTTTGACGGGTGGACGAGAGGCGATGTCGTAGAGGGTGAGGTGAGCTGAGGGGGTGTTGGACATTCTTCCTTGGGGGGTTTGGTGTTTCTTTCAATCTTATTCTTGGTGCTCTATGGCTTGACTTGTCCGCATGAACCAGGTTGAAGCGTATCTTCAGAGCGAAGGTGAGAGGGTAAAAGATGTTCAGAAATGGCGATGATGACGGTGACAGACGGTGACAGACGGTGACAGACGGTGATGTTTTTTATGCATGTCACACAAAAGCCCTTGTGAAGACGCCGAGGGCCGTTGAATGAATGTGTGTGGCTTGACCAATAATGACGCTTGGAACAGGACGGCTTTTGCACACCCAGGGAAGACGAAAGAGCAGGCCGCAAAATGCTCAACTTGAGAGCGTCTTTTCACCCTTTGCAGACAGTTAGTTACATGTCGGTGTCAAATGCCAGGATGTAAGGACTACCCTATACCTTTAAGAAAAATTTGGACCAATACTCTATGATGGATATTCGATGGCGTGAATACACGAGCCTTGAAACATTGAGAGACGCCGTCACTAATGCAAGAAATTTGATATTCTGGCTGACGCCCTAAACTATATATATCCAGACATAAGATGGGCATGTATGTGCATCGCGGAACTCGAGACTTCATCATTTAGGATGTATATCCACAGTCATACTCGGGATGGGGGGGGGGGGGTGGGGTCCAATTCACGCCCAAAATAGCAAAATGCGCCTCTTCTAATATACATCCTGAAGAGAAAAATGATGAATAAAAAAGCCAAATGTAAGTGCTCCCAACGCCCTCTGCGCTGCAAACTCCGTCGCTAAAAAAAACATATAACAAAAAGGCCCTGGTGTCGTATATGATCATATCCGAAACGATGTCCATCACCCCGCCTCCCGATCTGGAGGGATACGTGACTTGTTCGGCAACATAATTTGAAGTTCATGTTTTGGGAGTGGCATTTGCGATTTTGCAACATAGGTGTGTGGCACATAAGGCGTGCGTAACCAGGGGGTATATGGGCCTTGCTAGTAACTGAAATCAAGATTCGCCATGGGTATAGGCTTGTTTTCGCAGGTCGCGGATGGTGATTGATGACACCCCGGTTGCCGTTCGTCATCATGATGGATGGTAATGGTGGAGGAACTTGAATCTCCCAGTGTGGTATCCGCGCTCGTTTGCGATGCCGTGGTTTGGAGCTGGTTTTCGGGAACCCCACTCGGTGACCAGCCCTGGTCCAGAATCTGCTGGAAACTCCAGCTGGGTTGAAAGTTTTTGCTACTCCAGGCGTTGTTGACGCGCTCGTACATTTCGTCAATTTGCTCGAGACTGATCTTGCTCGTCTCGTAGACCATGCACCACACGAAGAAGAAGGCGAGGATGCAAAAGGCGCCCCAAATGAAGAAGATTTTCGGACCGAAGCTTGCGGAGCCGGGGCCGGATTCGACCATGAACGGCGAGGCGTAGGAGATTCCAAAGTTGAGGATCCAGTTGGATGCCGTAGAAAGCGACATGGACTTGGCGCGTACCTTGAGAGGATAGATCTCGGACGTGACGACCCATACCACGGGACCCCAGGATGCAGCGAAGAAGAAGATGTTGAGGCTACAAAAGACGACGAGGATGGTTTCCTTGACGTGACGCAGATCGGCACCGGCTGCTGTGGTGAAGGACGCCATAAGTAGCTGGCATGCGGCCATACCCAAGGCGCCAGTCATGAGGAGTTTGCGACGCCCCCATGACTCGATGATGAGAAGACCGGGCACTGTCGAGACGACGTTGATGACGTTGATAATGACTGACTTCGTGTACGGGCTGTTAATGCCGACACCGTTGAAGAAGGTCGTGCTATAGTACAAGATGAAGTTTATGCCCGTCAGTTGTTGAAGCATCTGAAGGCCGCACCCGGTAAATGTTCGACGGCCAAGGTGAGGAGATCCACAAAAGACGTCTTTGTACGTAGAGGGACCGAGCGTGAGTTCGTACTGGTGATTTGCGATGATTTCCTGCAGCTCTTCTATGAGGGCCGGGTGGGTGATGTCGAGGCGGCGCAGCCGAGAAAGGGAGAGTCCAGCATCCTCATTTTTTCCCTTCTTCACAAGGAAACGGGGGGTTTCGGGTAAAACCAGGAGGCCAGCGGTGAGGATGATGGCGGGAATGATCTGCAGACCGAGGGGTATGCGAAATGCTGACGAGTTCTCCAGTTTTGACGTGATGATGTTGATTACGGACGCAGAAAGCAAGCCAATGGTGATGGATAATTGATAGGCGCAGACCAGCGTTCCACGAATCCACTTGGGGGCCATTTCCGATTGATACAACGGGACCAAGACTGAGATGGCTCCTACACCAACGCCTGCCAATGCCCTGTGTGGCGTCAGTTGACTATTCAATCGGAAGAAGAAATAATGAAATCAGGATTGGAGAAACATCGTAAGAATCATGATCCGGCAACGTGAAGAAGAGAGCAAATCATACCTGCCAACAAGAAGCAAGGCAATAACGTTGGCGCATACTTGGCAAATGGCGCCAACGCAAAACACGCCCACAGCAATGAGGAGCGTGATTCTTCGACCCAATGAGTCTCCTGCCGGCGCGGCAAGGAGTGCCCCGACGGCCGTTCCCGCGCTGAGTATCGAGACTATCAGGGACGAATCTTTGGGGCATATTTGCGAGGGCACGTCGGATGGTATGGTGGAGTGACAATTGGGGCTAAATTGCGCCTTGAATTCGGGCATGGCGAGGATGCCATTTATCGCACTGTGGTTGAATCACCGGTCAGCGTTCCATTGTGTTTAAAAGCAATATATCCCGAAAAAACGTCTTGCGCTGTGCGAAGAGCCTGATTTGACGTGAGTTGACAGGTCGCGCGGCGGTATCCGCCCCTGAATAAGATGGAGAGTCGACCGGACTGGAGCACGTCTCAAAGTCTCGCAGCGTTCTCCATCCGGCAATATGCCAAGCGCCACAGAGCAACGATACCCCAAGATTATACCCATCGCCCATCATTCCGCTCTTCATCGTCCCATCGCCCGGTTCCCAGTCGCAATCCAGTCCATCGAGGCTCGCGGTAACGGCTCATGATGTGCTTACCCGGTATCATAGCCAAAAAGCAGACCAGCCGACGCAACAAAGAGACCGACCATGATGGCCGGCGCTGACGAGCCAGCGACATTGTCGGGCTTGTGCCAGCCCATGGCAATAGCCATGGTCGAGATTTGGACGTCGTCAATCCAGGGTTGTAACTCGGTTGTCTCACTGGGCGGGATCGCGGCTCGGCATATGTAGCAAAGTCCGCGAGGAACAGGGCCGCCTTGGAGGTTCGAATGACGCGAATGAAATGGCTAGCCAACTCTGACCGTGTAGGAAGGCAATCGAAGTTGTCGGGACAGCAGGCGGTGCCGTGGACAAGGGTCATTTACTCGCGAAATCGTCGGCCGTGTCTGTCGAGGAGGAAGGGTCCAAGAACGCGCAGTCGTCTCAACAGGCCGGCCCTATGAGAGCCGCAGCGATATTTGGCGATGAAGATGAGTGCGGGAGAGTGGCACGTTGCATTTGAGGCAGGACAAAAGCGAGCATTGGCACATTTGGGATTGGGGTAGAGGTTCAGCTGACGGTCACGAGCCGGCGCTTGACGGGTTGGAAGCGGATTGGGTCCACAAGTTGGCTGGGACTGGCTGAACGCCCGCACCCTCCCAAAATCCATCCACATCGTCTCTGGACCTGGAACTCAACCACGAAGCCGGGGCTGTGGCAGCGGGGAGCGAATAGGAGGCTGTTGGAGGGGTTTGAGTGGGACGTAGCAACCGGAGAGTACCGCAGGACAGGTGCCAGCCGTTACCAGCTGTTGGCACCTGGCGGAGGTCCACCAGCTGTGGCGTCCGCCGTCTGCAGCCCGCCGTGAGGGCGCCCTCTTCTCGCCTTCTCCATGTGCCAAGTAACTAACCGCCTTCACGTAACCACTGACCGCTCGTCTCGAGTCTCGACAACATTTTCTCCCGTTGGTACGCCCTGTTCAATTTGCATCTCTTCACGTAGGCTGGACAGATAACAGGCTGGAGTAGATGACCGACGCGGCTAGCCACGTTTCAGACGGCAACTTTTTCCAGACCTTTGTCCTCCTTCTCCTTACCTATCGTCATATTGCGCATTCACAGGGCGAGTCGCGACACCTTGCCTCGGTCAACAGCAGTCCGGCGCTAATAAGAGGGGTTAGATTTCTCTGCACATCGCCCGAGAGCGGCACAGTGAATAAAAAGGCGCCTTGCCACTCGTCTGAGGCTGTCGTCTCTTGGACACAGGCGCTGTCTGCAGACTGCACGTGGTGCTTGGCTCGTGGAGTCATGGATACTGATAGCTTCCAACCACGCTACCCATGGTCCGTTCTCTGGGTCTAGATTCTAGAATGTCTCGCTAGCGGCTTTCTCCTCGTTTCGCCGCTTCGTCATCCTGTATATATTCGTGTGGGCTGCCGAGCGTCTCTGATCTGTCACCTGTGTGACAGGATTCAGTAAAGCAGGTGCCCTGTGGTGGTCGCTTTCCACTTGTATGGATGCCAGCTTCTCCAATTCTCGAAGCTGCCCCTTGTGCAAGGTTGAAGTGAGTCGTCTTGGTGCGCGATGTCTCTAACACCTTCTTTTGCAGCTTCCATTTCTCTTCCACGTAAGGGGCATGCGCCACCACTTTGACGCAAGTCACCGGTGACAAAATGTACTCGGGCTCTCGAACCGCCGTCCAACATGGCCGAGTGGCCGGAAACGGGTTTCCATCGTGCATAGCAGACGAGTGTAAGCCCAAATCCAGCAAGGCATTTTCTAGAATCTTGGACCACTTGACCAGCTCAAGAAGCGAGCTCATTTCGTCCAGTCCTTTACTTGTTTTGATGGCAACCGTGTTACATGGATGATGGAGGTGTGCTGCGCGCACAGCATACAGGACACCGTCTATAAATGCGTCACTTGGCGTGTGCAACAGGGAAAGGTAATCGGGTACCTGCCACCATTTTTCTTGCCATGAAACTTGCGAGAGGTGCATAAACCAATGTCAACGCGCCCCTATTATTGAGCAACACGTCCGACTCCGACTGAGGCATATCCTCATCCTGACACAACTTCGCGCAAGTCTCAGCCACGAGAATGTCTGGACAGCATAGCATGGTCCGAAGAAACTCGGCTGTCGGCTTGCCTTCGACGGATCTGGTGGCAGCACAACCACGAGAATGAAAGACTCATGGCACGACGGACTATAACACGGGCATCGCGATTATAGGAATGCTTCGTGGTGTGGCTACACAGCGTTCATATCTAAAGGGGGGTTTAAAAGCAGCTATCAATGGTCCGACGCTTGAAACACTAGAAGCCTACATATCGACGAATGAAGCGCTTCGGCGTCTTAACCGTGGGCGTTCTCGGGGAAGAGGGTTGTATAAGACATGATACCACTCGAGACGTGAGTCATGCTTCGCTGGTGGTGCAATCACCTCGTACATTCCGCCCCCAGAACATCAGAATCACACCGTCCCGTACGACTCCTGAAATCGTCTTGCTTCATATGCCGAACGATACTTCACACAGGGCCTCCGCGAAGGACTTCGCTGGACAAGCGCAGCCATCTCAGTTTGGCTCCCAGCGCAGCCCATTGAACAATTTCCAGCCGAGGCAGAAGTCCATGAGCTAGCCGTCTGTCTATCACAAAGCTTGAGTACTTCCGGCCAGTACTCTATTCCACAGGCGCTGATTTGCCTCTGCAGGAGGAAACTTAGGGGCGTCACGATTCACCACCGACCACCACAAGAAGCTTAGGGCTCTTGTCAATGTAGTTGTAGAATCAAGTTGACAAGAAGCCCAGCGGAAAAAAAGTAGTCAAGTATTCGCTTCGCGTTCTCACAATCTATCACGGCTTTCTTTCCTTAGTCATAGAGGCAAAGACCAGAGCATATGAATGAGGATCACCCCGAGGGCGGCCATCCGTCAAGGGCATCTTTTTTGCCTGTCATATGTACAAGGGTAAAAATCCCCCCCCCCAACCCAACCCAACCCAACCCAACTTCCCTGGCAACCACCATCGGCCGAAGAATCTACCGGCTTCTTTTGGGAGTACATACGTACGTACAACTAGTTCCCCGGTGGCGCTGCGCTCGTCCGACGGCAGAGCCCTTGTCTGCCCCGAGATACTTTGTGGCACCCTCTATGCATCAGATAAACGAAGGAGGAAGCAAAGAACAATGGCAATGAATTAACTAGAATTCAATTCATGGGATGCCCGTGCATGTTTCTGCCATGCACTGTGTATTCTGCACTGTGCATGTCATCGAAGAATACATACGTGAAAATTGACTGTCCTGTAACTAAACACTGTACTCGTACTGTACTCCCCCCCCCCCCCCCCCCCCCCCCCCCCAAAACTCTTCGTGCAACAGTGGCGCCAAGGGCATCCAGCTTCGACCCCGACATCAGCCTTCGTGCCACAGGAGTCCTCATATGGGAATCTTGTGCGGCTGGTGTGATTGAACAATAGCCTCGGCAGGTGTTGAGCATCGAACAGAACAGAGACGGACAAGACATGTGCTAAGAGATCGTTTTTATCGCAACTTCAAGGCAGGCAGGCGCAAAGAGCATGGAGGAGGAGATGACGAGTACGTTTAAAGAATGAGTTAAAAAAAAATATAGGCTAGCAATACAGATGATGAATGAACCGAAATCTCCCAGCCAAACAATAAAGCATCCCATATCCAAAGCGCCAGAAACAGCCCGGCACATAGCAAACCACGTATGCATCAACACAACCCAACATGCTCAACCAGTGAGAAAAGGCCTCGAGTCTTGAATCGTGAGCTTTTCAACCGTCAACTAAACCGCCTGGTCAAATCATAAAGCGAGCAGGAAATCAAATCTCAAGCGTAACCTCCTGCCCCTTCACCCTCCCAATGACCTGCTCAGGCGCATACTTGGGAATAACCTCATCATCATGCAACATCGCAAACTCCTCCGTGGCATCCCTCCCCATGAAATTCTTGATCGCCTGCGGCCCACCAGGGTGCTGGTCCAGCCAATTCGTCAGGTCCATGACCACACCCTTGACCACGACCCATAAATCGCCCTCCGTGTTATGCTTGGCTACTTCCTCCATGGTGTACTCCTTATCCGGCACTTCAAATGCCTTTGGGTCTGGTTTCCCTGTCTTAGCGGCGGCGTCACTCACCGCAGGGCCATGTGCGGGGGTCACAGCACTTGTCTCTCGAGGAGAACGGTCGCTGCCGTCGGTGCCGGCCCCAGAGGCGCTGTTGGCCCACTCGACGGTGAATTTCCCAGGCGTGGAGGGATCCAAGTGCAGGGAGATCTGGCCGAGACGCTGGGCGGCGGTGCTGGCGCCAGAGCCGGCTCCGGAGAGAGCTTCCTGGAATAAGAAGTTGCTGGCTGAGTCGCCGGCAACGCGGCCGTAGACGACGCACCCGAGGAGAGAGGACCCGCCGAGACGGTTCGCGCCGTGGACACCACCGGCTAATTCACCGCAGGCGAAGAGTCCCTCGAAAGGTTTCTGGTCCTTGTTCAGGACCTGGGCTTTGTCGTTGATTTCGATGCCGCCCATGGTGAAATGCAGGACGGGCTCCATGAGGGAGACGTGGAAGTCGTCATTGATATCAACGGGTAGATTGTGGAAGAACTTCTTGCCCCAGGGATCCTTTTGCTTGCCCTCGGCAATTTCGTTGTACGTCTGGAAAGTCTTCTGGAGGTGGTCGGGGGTGCAACCGATCTCCTTGGCGAGCTCGTTGCCAGTCATCTTACGCATGAGGCCTCGGCCTGAGTAGTGGCGGGTGTGGAAGTCGAGGGTGTTGGAGGCCTTGGAGTTGAGGATGAGGCGGATGGGGAACTTGCCCTTGTCCTTCTCCTTCCACATCATGCCAGAGACATAGTCGCGGTGGCCGAGCTCGTCACAGAATCGGTCACCATCGCCGTTGATTAGGAGACCGCCCTCTCCGCGGAGGGCTTCGGCAGCCAGGAACTTCCACTTGGAGTCGGGGTCCTTGGGGTCAACGAGCCCGGTGGGGTGCACTTGGACCTTGTCCATGTCAATGCCGTTGCCACCAATGGCCATGACCATCTTCTGACCATCGCCAGTGGCGTGGGTGCCGTTGGTGGTGGCGAGGCCCATGGTATCGGGGCGGTGCTTCTGCAGCAGAGAGGTTTCGCCGAAGTCAGCTGCGTAGCCACCTGTGGCGAGGATGACGGGGCCGTTGACAACGTCCTCCTTGCCATCCACTTCGTACGTGACGCCGGTGACTCTGTTCTCTTGCTTGTTCAATGCAGTCACGCGGGCCTTCTTGATGATTTGCACTCGGTGAGGCTCATTCTCGGCAAGCTCCTCAATGCGCTGCATGAGGGCATAGGTGATGGCCATACCAGGGAATTTGGCATCGTGGCCACGGTGCGTTCGGGGCTGTGAGTGACCGCCCAGACGGGACACCAGAGTAAGGTCTAGATCGAAAACATCTTGCAGCCACTCTACGGCGGCAGCAGACTTGTAGGTGAGGACCTTGATCAGGTCGGGACGGGCCTTGTCACGGGCTGATTTGAGAGTGTCATCGTAGAATTGCTTTACGCTGTCACCGATGTTGTGATCAACCTGTGTTCTGGTCAAAGCGCCGTTGATGCCTGACGTGGCTTTTGTAGAGTTGCCTCCGAAGAATCCTACAAACGTCAGTACCCGGAATAGACATCTTCTTACATGAGATGTAGATCTTACCCTGCTTATCCAGGAGAATAACGTTGCCGCCGGCAAGGTAGATGGTGTGGGCAGCACTCAAGCCAGACACTATATGCATGAAGTTAGTCCAAGATGCCAGAACACCGCGCGGTCGCTACCACTGCCGACAATTGTCAAGCATTGATGGTCAAACGCAGTACACAAGCCGGCATTGCCACTCGCGATTGGAGCCCTTCGGGAAACAGAGAGCCAATCTTGACAAGGCGCGGCATTCAATCCGCAAACTCGAAGAATACGTACAGCCACCGCCAACAACAATCACACTGGGAGCCATGATGGGCGAGTGTGAATGGGGCGCAGAATGTTGCAATCAGTGCTCTGATACCACGAAGTCGAATCGAAAGATTGTCGTGACAGGACAGTCGATCAGGAGAGTCTCGAGGCGCAGTGAGTGAATGATCCAAGGCAGACTTGATAATAGAAAATCAAAGATACGCTTGGAGATTGATGATAGTAAAGATCAAGTTGAAGATGATGGAGAGACAGCGACGAGGACCGACAACAGTTTTTAACCACGCCACATCCGGGGCCGGACGGGAACTGCTTGGGGATGCGCCGAGGAAGGGGGCAAAAACGCCAAAGGCAGAAACAGCCGAGGTCAAAACGTCAAAACTTTACTCCGTAACAACGGCGAAAACGAAACAAAGACGTGGGGAAGACAGAGTAGAAAGATGCGCGATTGGTGGGAAAAAGGTCTCTGTGGCTAGTGTGGCTAGTGTCGCTGTCATGGCGGATCTCAATAAACGCGCGAAGGACGTTCCCCCGCCCTCATCGTGAAAACCCCCAGTGTCTCGTGCCTCGAGGTACCGCTTTGCTATTGCCCAATCAGCCGCGGTGTCAGGTCATCTGACCAGGGCCAGAAGCAAACGCAGCCTCCTTGATTGGCTCCTAGGATGCTTCGGGACTCAGCTTCTACTGCCACGGCCCACAGCGCCCACAACGCCCACAGCCCCCACGTCGGTCCCCGGAATGTCATGCGGCTTGCAGGCCGGCTTTCACATGTCGAGGGGCGCAAAGGGCAGAGGTTATGCCATATGAGATGATGTTCTGGAAGCGCCTCGGGCTAGGTATTTGGCATGACGCTTTGTTTTTTTTTTTTTTGCCTCGTGTTGGCAACTGAGGAAAGTTGGGGAAGCCAGTCCATGTACAACCGCAAGTAGCCGCTTTCGTGATTGGTGCTGTTTGCTCGTGAACGGTGACGTAGCTGATGTAGCCCAAAACACCAGATCAAGAGATCTTCTAACTTCATCCAACTGCGCGTCTCACGCCTCCTCATCAACCTATTCATCCTTCCGTGCATCGCACCGACCTGAATCCTCGACGCGCATCCAAAATTAAGGCATGACAGCCATCGAAGCCCATCCACCGGCATGATACCTCGTGGCCCCCTCTTCGCCCTCTTCGCCCTCTTCGCCGCTGCCACAGCCGCCGCCGCCGCCGCCATATCATCTCCCTCCCTCATCGGCGCATCTGCTTCCAAGGATCTCCCTCGACAAGCCCACCACGCCATCATGTCCTCCGAGCGCGATACAAATTCCCCCATAGTACCACCCGCAGACGCCCATCCAGCCCGCCCGACTCCCAAGATCAAGATCCTACACCCATCATCATCATCATCACCCTCCTCCTCCCCCAACAAAGACCCCCCAGCAAAAGACAACATCTCTCACGATAAATACGCTCCCCAGCCACAGATGTCCGTCTCCCTCTCCGACACCATCGGCCCCCACCGCTCCATCTCCTCCTTCTCATCCTTCACCCGCATGAATGCCTTTCTGGCCACCCTCCTAGCCGACCTCAGCGCCAACCTTACCGTTCTTGCACCACTCAACAGCGCAATCGAAAGCCTGCCTCGGAAACCTTGGGAGGGGTCCTCTGATGATACTGATGGTGCGGACGGACCAGACCGCGCGAGTCGCAATATGGATAGCTTTTTGAGGGCTCATCTGCTGGGTGTTGCGCCTTGGAGGGAGGGCCAGAAGGTGAAGACGCTGGGGGGGCGAGAAATTTGGTGGGAGGGAAGGGCTGGGGTGAGGGTTGTGTGTCCGGATGGGATTGAGGTAGAGAGGGTAGGGGGGAGGGTTGGGAATGGGGAGTTGGTAGGTTCTGTGTGTGTGTGTAACATGACATGATGTGCTATGAAGGCTAATGAGTGAGGTAGTGGATTCTGAAGGGGGTTTTGAAGTATACGTGATGAATACTTCTATGGCTGGGAAGTGGAAGTGAGGTATGGGACCACGGCCATGATGGTGTTGTAAAGGTTTCAGGAGCTTCATGAAGTCACGTAATATGCTGAATGAAGCCTGACGACGGGGGCATACTTTGACGCTTCAGGCGTTCTCTCCACGTCTGCCCCGGGAAGAGGCTATGCACTGGGGCTGGGCTATGGAAAGATGGCAATGTTTAGTGTGAAGATTTCATGAACTTCATGACGGGCCACATAATGTTTGTATGGTGGTCCATTTTGGTATATACTGCCGTGACAGCCTATTCAGAGTCATAACACAACAAGAACAAGAACAATGCTACATCAGAAAACCCTCCCATCTTTTGAAAATGAAGGAAATTTCGAAACCGCCGTACAGAGATGCAAAGTAGATGCAAGAAGAGAAGTCGTGAACGAAAAAATGGCCACAAGACGCATCCAATGCAGTAGTTATATGAGAAAAGGTAAATGAAACAGGCAAGTCAAGATGTGCCAAAGAAAGAAAAGTAAACAAGAGTAGCCACCTGATGCGACAAAGATAACGTGTAAACCAAAAAGTCGAGACATGATATGCCGAGAATGTAAACAAAAAAGATAGCCTCAAGATTGTAACAAGAAAGAGTAAAGTAAATGGCAAGCCAGATCCGCAAACCCCCTCTTATGTAGCTCCCATCCCAAAAAATCCAACGCAAAAATGCCGCTCATCCTATCTTCATCACCATTCTTGACATAGGAAAGAAAAGAAAAGGGGTATCTCAAGTGCCCACACCTCCAATACATCCCGCAGGAACCCCGGCACTCATATTCATGCAACAAATGGCGCCTCTCGCAAGAAAAAAAAAAACTCACGAGTACTGCACCTTCAACCTCTTCCCCTCCCCGTTCCCCCCCTGCATTGCCCCCTCCCGCTCCTCACCCTCCGGAGTCTTCCTCTTCGCAACACCCCCCAACGAACCCACAGCACCCAGAGCCCCCAGACCAGCTGCTGCTGCTGCTGCCGCCGCCGCCGTCGACATGACGCCCCCACCACTGCCCCCTAGAACATGCTGATCATCCCTCAGAAAACTAGGCCCCGTCCCCGCCAACGGAGTCGCAAAGTTGAGCGGGCTTGGCAGCGTATTACTATCGTGGCCTCGGAATGGCCAGTCCTGATATAATGCGCTCGGACTAGGCAGCAGATCCCCATGGAGGAATCGCGATGGGAGAGCCGAAGCAGGTGTCTCGCCATTCATATTCACAGTCTGTTGGGGCGGCGGCCGAGCAAACGGATTTGGCGGCCCAGTTGCTCCCGCGGAGAGTAACGCAGATGCAGAGGGTGAGGGTGGTGGCGGGGGCAAGACGACGGAGCCGTGTCGCGGGGCTTGCGTGGGTGTGATGGCGGAGCCATGTGATGATCGGGATTCTGCGCCCGCGCTGCCGGGCTCGGATACGCCATCGGGGATTTGTACCGTTAGGCGAGGACCCCTGGGTCGGGGACCGGCTCCGGGACCTCCTGCTGCTGCTCCACCTGTGACTTGGAGGCTATTCGCGCGTGAGGGGGGCGTAAAGGAACTCTCGGCACCAGAGGAAGACGTAGAAGTGGTGCGAGAGACTTCAAGGCTTGTCGACATGTTTGATCGCTTCTTCAGTTGGGGTGATGATGAGGAGCCCCCACGAGCCGATGCGTCAGACTGAAAGCGGTTGAGTGCTGAGGGAGCGGGGTCTGGTTTCACCGATTGTGCTTCGGAGGTGAAGGAGGCTAAATGTTGGGAGAGGATGGAGCGACTTTCTTCAATGGGCGTGAAGATGCTGTGCGACTTCTTCTGAGGCATCTTTTTTATGGCCGTGTCCGTATTCAAAAGAAGCCTCTGTGGCCGGTCTATCGGTTCCATTGTGACATCGAAAGGAGGCGGCGGTGAGATGTGCGATCCGGAGATCGTTGGAGCCATTTGTTGGTGGCTGGTTGCTGACGGTGTAGGTTCTGTGCGCATGATTGTGGGAATATCCTGAGACGGTGGTTGTGCATATTGAACCGAGGCACGGCGATCGTCCGTGTAAGGGGGGTGATGTAGAGTTTGGTGTTGCTGTCGCTGTTGGGGGTGCTGATGCGGTAGGGATGGCGGCGGAGGTGGCAGTAGACTTTGCGATAAATTTTGCTGATGCTGTGGATGCTGCTGGTGGTGGTGCTGCTGTTGGTGCTGCTGTTGGTGCTGCTGTTGGTGCTGCTGTTGGTGCTGCTGTTGGTGCTGCTGCTGCTGTTGATGGTGCTGCTGTTGATGTTGTTGATGGTGCTGCTGTTGATGCTGTTGATGCTGTTGATGCTGTTGATGCTGTCGATGATGCTGCTGCTGTTGTTGATGATGATGCTGCTGCTGATGCTGCTGATGCTGATGCTGGGGAGGATATGACGGAAATTGCGAAGGTGACGGTTGCCCAGGTACTCCCGGCGGCCCAGACGGTTGATAAATAGGAGGGGTGGGCATATAGGACATTACAGGGTGAGCTCCCTGTGGTTGAGAGACCATGTTAGGTCCTATCCTTCGCATATCGTTCCTCGAATCAGGACGTGAAACCATTGGTTGTGGCGTAGTGCCCCGGCCCGGATGGCCCGGGTGGCCTGGATGCGCCTGAAAGGCCCCGCCATTGGAGATGGGCGGTGATGCCGAAGGTGTTTGGTGACGGAGTTGGGGAAAGGCAGGTTGTTGGTGGCCAGGGAACTGGGGGGGCATCATTTGATGCTCGAGGCCGTCATGCCCTCGAGGGGGTGTCCTGTCACCGTCATAGTCATCGTCATCTTCGTTTCCACCACTAAAGTCCCCAGGGCCTTTGTGTTCGTTGGGAAGGCCATGCTGCACGAATATGTTAGCAAAGCAGTTCGTTCACCACTGTCCTCCTCTGCTTGCCTCTCCATATGCATGTGAAAATACGAATGGACGTGTGCTAAGCGGTTCAAACTCCGACAGAGCAGCACTCACATATTGATACCTGTTGACGAGGTCGCGCATGTCCGATGACGAGTATTCGTATAGTTTCTTGTTGTTTCCAAAAATAAATACGGCGACATCGACTGAGCAAAGAACCGAGAGTTCGTGCGCCTTCTTGAACAGACCACCCTTTCGTTTTAGAAACGTTCTGCAACCGTGAAATTAGCCAGTCGTATTATATTTGCGCCAGCAAAGGCGGAACAGAGATAGACATACACTGATCGGTTTCGGTCATCTTTAATTGCCTTAATCTCAATCTTTCTGCGACCCATATTGAACGCGAGACGCGCGCGAAGCACGATCTGGCTGCGCGGGGTGGTGATTTGTATGATGCGCGCAAGCCGGGAAGGGCGGCGTCAGCGCTGTGTCCTGGGATCTCGTGGCCGCAACAGGCTTAGGGACTTGACGAGCGGAGAAAAAGTCGGGATTTGAAAAATGTAGTGCGCTCACAGAGTCGTCGAGTCGAAGGAGGCGCGCTCGAGGATAATTGCGCGCGGCGCGCGGCGCGTGCGGAAATGGAATCGTCTGAATAGTCCTGAATCCCGGATGTTGGCGGCGCCTTTGTTCGCAAAGGTTGAGAGAGCGATTGGAATGGAATTGCGTCACGGCGAAACTCGCAGAGCGCATTCGATATGAAAAAGGGGAAAGAAGAGGAAAGAAAAGTGGCGACAGTGAGACAGTCCAGAGACCAAGAGCGGCGCGGGATTCAGTTATAGAGGCATAAAAACGTGCTCGAGTAGAAACCAGGGGATCAACAGGGACAAGCTGGAACAGTGACGCAGCAAGTGACGCAACAGAGCGAGAGTGCCGGCCAGCAAGGTAATAAGCAGATGCGGTGTGAATGCGGACTACAGCCGAGTTGCAGACACACAGAATGATGCGCTGACACGAAATATCCGTGTTGCGGTCAGGAGGTGGTCTCGAGACTTGACGATGGAAATCAGCGTGGTTTTTGCGCAGCCCAGCGCCACTGGACAGAGTTGTTGCTCTGCGAGAATGATGGTGCCCACTACTACAACTCCAAGGTCCAAGATGCGAGGAGCGCCAAAGAGAATTGCGAAGATGCGAACGGCGAAAGTGCGGAATGCGACCATGCGCAAGTGCAAACGTGCCAAGTTGCGACGGCGGCTTGGCCACGGCTCGAAGTTATTCTGAAGAGACGACAGAGACGCTGCCAATCGGTCCAAAGACTGCGGTGCCTGGCAAAGTTGCGGTGGCTGAAGTGGTCGCAGAGTGGTCGCAGAGTGGTCGCAGAGTGTTCGTAACGTGCGTTTGGGCCACAAGGCAGGTCGTGGTGCAGGATGGGGCTGGATCTGGCGTTGGAGGCTTCTAATAATAGACGTGATAAGTTCAGACCAGAAGGGGCAGAGAAGGGGAGAAGAGGAAGAGGGACGAAGGCGGCGAGAAAAGGCTGGGCTGGGAATCTCTTGGGGCTTGGATGGGCCAGGACTTTGGGACTGGCGACAGGTGGCAGGTGGCAGTGGCAGTGACAGTTGCATGCAATTGCATGCAGTGGCATGCAGTGGCTCGCAGTGGCTCGCAGTGGCAGCCTGGTTCAACGCGTGCGTAGTGGAGACACACCGGACACAGGACCCGCACGGCACGCCAGACGGCAGCCAGCCCTAGCCCGGCCGCACCAGCTGCACCAACTGAACTGCAGCCTCCAACAGCTGCATCAACTCCCAGCAGTTATCCCACCAGCCAACAGCAGCTGCAGGAGCCAGATGCCAGGCGGTCGCAGCACTCCTGTTACATCCTGCCGAAACCGATGCGTGGAAGACATGCGGCGAACACTACGATATGTGTGCATTTCACGTCATCCAGAAACACTCCATCACCTCGAGCCGTGTCTTAAAGATAGGCTGTCTCGTGAAGCCAATGTTGCTCTCCCGAGACCTGGACCTGGATGCCGCGCTCGGCTGTTTTCCACCACCACTTCCATGCTCGGGTACCTTGTCGCCAAGCCCATCTCGGCACCTCGGGGAACAATGATTCAACTTGGCGACGGAGAGCACACAGCATGTCTTGCCTTGCCGTCTGGCATCGTGACGCTGAGTAGGGCTGATACTGTTTCGCCCGTTTCTCGTCCATTCTGCTGCCGGCGGACATCTCGGTGCGTACACGTCTACTACACGATACACGCGCCCGCCCGTCGTCCTCTTCTCCTGACGGAAACTTTGCAATGTGCATTTCGACTCCAAGTTCCAACAACTCTTTTACTTTGACGCTAAAGCTCGATTAAGCCACGGCGCAATGACAGGGAAGCTGTCCTGCGACTCGGCCCGCAGGTTCGCCGCCAGGAGCGCAAAGTTTACACTGCGGCAACTCCGGCTATGTATGTACATATGTACATACATAGTAGGTATAGGGAGTACATAGTTGTAGGTGTATGTACATCAACATGTACTCCGTAGGTAGTGATGGGCTCGCGTGGTCTTGTCTTGTTTCGGTGAGATGGAACAATTGGTACATAACTTGGATTGTGCTACGGAGTACATATGTGGCACACCAAACCCAACAAAGGCACTCCTGAGACTTGGACATCTCTTACCCACTTGTGCATCGTGTCATGCAATTAAAAGCGAGCCAACGTTGCTGACTTGGCCTTCTACATACATACATTGAGGTACTCCGTAAGTTCTCTCCTGAGCCCTGTGGGCCTCCATTTCTACCACCGGCTGACCCCTGTGCCATGTGAGCTTGTGTCAGCGACAGAAAAAGAAAAAGAAAAAGCAAGAATCAGGAGAAAATCAATGACTGAAAACTGAAAATTCACGCCTTCTGCATCATCAACTAATGCCTACGGAGTATGTATGTCCTTCTCTCCTGCTGGACGCAGCGAGAAAGCTCAGCTAGCGCGCCGGCTTTTTGCCATACATGCCTATTGTGCCGCCGAAGTTGTCGGCTGTATGGTGGGTCGTTCTTTCCTTGCACCTTGCTCAAAGAACAAAAACCCCTGTCCGTTGGAATTGCCTAATCAAGGCTGGCTCTGCGTTGAGAGAAAAAATCATTTCAAGATCGATCAACTGCAATCCATCGTTCGCTCGGAATGAGCCTCGACGCCAAAATCCTACCTGTGGGCTGTAGTTAATGCTTGGTCTCTCTCTGCTGACCGATGGCGATATTCCTGATCAAGTGTTCCAACTTCTGAGTCCTGCGGCATCGACAACAATGATAATGATGAAGCGCCCGGGCCCGTCTCTCATCTCACGTGGAAAATGACTTCGGAATGTGTGAGTCGTTGGAGCGACTTGTCTAGACAGGGGTCTGTCCCCGACCAGTGCTCCCCCTGTTGGTGTGTATTTGCGAAGCTCAATGCGGAATGCCATCCGAAGCCCTTGTGCACGTGTGTGTACGCCTCTTCAGTAACAAGTTGGAAGTTGAAACGACTGTACGTACTTCCGTAGAAATGTATAATAATCATTGTTGTTTGCATCAACGCCAACGTCGCGCATCGTCAAAGTTATTACAGTCCGGCGCTTGAGGACCCAATCATCTTGCGGTGAGGATCCGGATCCAGGCTCCCAAACGTCACATGCGCGCCTCGATCCGATCGCATCATACATGATACACGCGGCCATGTCTTTGATGCGTTGATGCAACTAACGACGAAGCGCGTCAAATGCATGCGGATACGAGGCCTGCAGAGCAGAGCATGATGTACTCTGCATAAACGATTGCAGTTGTTCAAGCCACAAAGCATGGCATGTTGATCAGCGTCGGAAATCACTGGGTCAACGGAATGATGGCATTGTTACTCTGTCCTCCGTACTCCGTACTCCGTACAGCGAACACGAACATGTCGCCGAATTTAAGCATTTCTCATCAGAGATACCCGCCATAAGCGCCGACGGTACTCTGTACTCCGTACTCTCCGACAGTTCGGTCCATGTGGAATCTGTGGAATCTGTGGAATCTGTGGAATCTTACCTTCCTCGGAACAGCCGGCTATCAGGCCACGCCCAGAATTTGCCGGGACTTCTCGACAAAGTCTGCATCTTTATTGGTCCAACCGCCCGAGCAGTCCGCGAAGCTTACTCCGCACAATTCGAGTCTTCAACGACAAGCAGGTTTCCTCATCAACCGGAGACATCTTGACTTTGTCTGCACGAATAAGATCAGCTGCACGTTGCGGTTGCGCCCTGCAGCCTTGAGAAGTCCCTGACGCAAACCCGGAATGGGAGGGGGCGCTGCGGGACCCCCAATCTGACAAAAAGCACCGTACACGTCTATAAATAGCCAGATACATATGCATAGGCACGTTTGACAATACATACATACATAGGTATCTACGGAGAGTACGGAGTATGAATCTATGGTGCAGGTTGTGACAAAAGTTTGGATGGCGACGATCCGCTCCGTCGTTTCAATTGCCCGATGAACTACATACATAGCGGGCGTGGCTCACTCGCATCAGTCTTGAACCCCAACGGCTTATGATCGCCTGCCCACTACATACATACCTATGTACATACTAACTAGTGTGCGTAGAGTTTGTGGGTAAAAAGCTCAGGGAGAGTCAGATATACGAAGACAAGTCTGTAGTGAGGTGTGAAGATTCTCCTGGCTCAATGCATCTTTGTCCAAGAATAAGCACATCACGGTGTTTGGCCAGGATATGAATAGGTGAGAAGATGCCAGGATTTTACAGTTGACGACCTCGCATTCACATCCGCCCGATATCCCACGAGAGCATCACCCCCCCCTTTCTTTATAACACGAGAGCATCGCAGCATCCATGTCGCCAGTCACAACCCATCCATAGAGGCGGCAAGGCAGCGCATTGAGCATGATTTCTGAGAATGAGGAGTGACAGAATGATGAAAAAGGCGCAGCATGATGCTACAATGCTTTCTGGGGATGCGGGTGGTGCGCGGCTGTGGTTGAAGATGATTGCAGTGTGCAGTGCTGTGTTGTGGCTGACTGACTGGCTGGCTGACTGACTGACTGACTGACTGACTGACTGACTGACTGACTGACTGACTGACTGACTGACTGACTGACTGACTGACTGACTGACTGACTGACTGACTGACCTGTCGTTGTAATCACATAGGCAACATGGCAAACGCCATTCAACAACGGCCATGACTGCTGGACAGACCGGACGAAAATAAGCGCGAATCTCACAGGCACGTCATCTATACGTCTTCACACACCCTCCTCTTTTCACAGAGGAATCACCCGCACAAGTTGTCTCCCGCGCGCTTCCCGACATGCACAAGAATAGAGCAAAGTCTCCAGTGCGTAGATGTGTAGCAAAGCAATTCCAAACTTGGGTCTCGCTACTAGTTAGATAGTATGCTCTGCCTGCCTATTCCTCCGTATAATGAATGGTATGTACCTAGCTGCTGCATTGCACATGAGCAGCAAAAGAAGCACCTCGACAATCTTCAAGGATATTCCCATCCCTGGATTTCCACTTCTTCGACTCATGTCCCGTTCCCCTTCGACCATCAAACCACCAAAAAAGCCAACTTATTCGTCGGCCCAACGCCCTTTGCGCCTCGCAGTCCTTGACCTTAAAAAAACCAGACTAATCGGTAATCCGCCTAGAATATCCCCAGAGGGGCCCCTCTAAAACGGGAAAGAAATATTCGAGGACAAAGAAATCCTCGCAAAATGTTGTACAAAGCCCAGTAGCTGCCCCTATCGTGCTGCCACCCGTAATGATGTATATGTGCCGTGATTTGCTGTTTACGCGCCCGGTGATCCCGCACCCATCGCAGGGGCGTTATAATTCCCAAATCCGCCATGTTCGGCGACGCCATTGTCTGTTTTCATGGTGCCGTTGAGGAGAGGACATAGTCTGTGAGAGGGGGCATATGTTAGTAACGGACAATGATGTACTGTGAGGGTCTTGATGTGGATGCGATAAGGTACGAAGGAGAACAAGTGAAGGCCAAAAGAAAAGAAGATTGAAAGAGGAGGAAAGGAAAATGAGGTAGAAGTGTTCAAGTTTCTTGTGTGTCGAGGCATGTTGAATTTGGGAGAGGAGGAATAGATAAGTAAGGAAGAGAGGCTAAATGTGCTGCGCCTGGACAAGAGAAAGGGAGGTCCAGGGGCATAAAGTGAGGTCCAAAAACACAAACAACGATCCAACAGCATGACTTAAAGGGGAGTCCATACTTCTTATTTGTTTTAATATGCCCAACCTGCCCACAATTGGCACACTTGCGCGTCGTCCCCGTAGGAATCTTGTCCACCGCCCCAGGAGATCCAGCATCGCCAGTGCTGGCTTTTTGATGCAGTTCTTTCTGCTGTTCTCGTGCTTGTCTCCGGGCTTTGTTCTTCTCGAGGCGCTCAAGTTCTTTCTTGATTCTTTGTATTTCATCACCGTTAGCTTCTAGCGTGGAAAGGGCATGCAGGCTTCCCCAGGCATGTACGTATGCGCAAAGATGCAGAACAATCGCGATGTAACAAAAATGGGGGGAAAAGGGGCGCTGTGTATTCTTACCTCAGGTTCTGAAGACGGTCGTGGTCGGCATTGCCGGTAGGTCGGGAGCTGTAGATGCTGTGGAAAATAAGTAAGCAAGTGCTCTCAACTCAAGGAAGGACATCAGAAAATTCCAGACGCGGCGTTGACTGGCCCCTTCAACAAGGCTGTGATTTCGCGCAGGCATACACACTTGTGCAGTGCCTGTACCAAGTTCGGCACGCCTCCCGGGGCCAGCCTCTCGCCAACACCTGAGAAATGCTTCACATACTCTTTCGACTCCAAATCGGCTTCCGTCCGTCTCTTCATATACTGCGAAATGACAACCGGATCATGCACAATCTCAATCCTCGACTGCGTCGTCCCATCCGCCGCACGAACCTCCCTCGTGATCCTAATCGCTCTCTTGGGATGACGGCTAGACGATGTGAAACCACTAAGTTGACTCGCGCCTTCGTCGAAATGGTGCTGTCCCGGCGTAGCCGCCGAGTGCGCATTAAACCGATCATCCTCATCCTCATGAGTGGCCACGTCGTGATCGTCGTGATCTCTCCCGTCTGACAGCGTGACCTTTTGCTTGTCCCAGATTTCCTTGATGCCCTCTTCGTACATGGCCTGCTGCTTCTTCACATTGTACGCGTGGCCGCCGTTAGCGCGTTTCTCACGTTCCATGGCATCGGCAGAGGTGGCGAGGGGGCCTTGCACGGCTTCGATGTAGCCTCCCTTCATGGATGTGCGGATGAAGCTGAAGCCCAGACCGTGGCCCGTTGGATCACCCTCTCCGTGCAACTGGAGCATGGCCTTCTGAGCACACGCGTCGATGAATGCTTTGGTGGTTTTCCAGGGCGCCATTTTGTCGGCGAGGGTTTCTTCCTGCTTGTCCATGGCGCGCTTGGCTGCTTTGGCGGCTTTGTTGCCGGCTTCGGCGGCATCGTCGTCGTCGTCTTCGCCGTCTACGTCCATGACATCGTCGTCAATGTTTGCGTTTCTGGGATCGTAGCCGGCGTCTTCGAGCTCCTTGATGCCGAGTTGCATGGCGTCGAGAAGACTGACTTCCTCGGGCTTGATCATGGCGCGGATGGCGTTTTCGTCCAGCATAATCTCGTTGGGCTTGAGGCGCCACATGCCTTTCTCGGTACTGTCTCGGTCGTACTGCAGGAACTCCTTCAGCTTTTGTCTATTTTGCGTATCGGTCGACTCCGCAATGTGCTTAGTGATGTCGGACAGCTGACAGTTGTCAGACTTGCTATGCCGTATCATGCGGAAAGCCAGCATCTTCATTCTGTTTTTGGAAGCGTTCGTAACGCGTCTGCTATGAGGACCTGGAACATCTACTGAGGGGAACGTTTGGCCGACCGCATGCAGGAAATCAATCTTGTGCAAGTGCCACTTCGAGCCCTCCACTCCGGTAGTGCTTCTGACGACCAAGAAGTCGGTGTCACGGGGGTTGTGTTTGAAGACGGGAGCACGGTACATTTCGTTGTGCAGGGTCGGAACGGTCTCGCCGGCGTCTACGGTGCCAAAGAGAGAAAAGGGCGACCGATCTTCCGGTAGAAGCATTCGATACTCGCCCAAGTCCTTCTTGGGTAGCTGCTCATCGTCATTGGCATTCTTGCGCCGATAGTAGTTGATCAGTTTGCTTCCCATGCCGAAGTTGTTGAGGACCCGCGGACGAGGTTCGCAGTACTCGAATAGGGCAGCTGTTGAGTTGTCGCTGAGACTGAGATCCTTTGAGAAACGAAAGACTTCATGTACCTTGCCCTTCATCGACTTCCGCTTGTAATGCTGAGGCCTGTCGAATTTGATGGCGTGCCCAGCAAACTTCTTATAGCGGAAACGTGGGCGGTGATACTCGTCTGTCGTGCCACTTAATTTGACCTTGTAGTATGGCCAGGTCAGTTTAGTGGCAGGCATGCTATGCTCCACGGAAATATTGCCCAGTGTCGCTCGGACTTTGCTCTGGTGGTTCTCCTTGAGCAACTCGTAAGCTTCGTCGTTGGATATGTTGAAGCGTTGGGAGATGTCTCGTCCCATATTTCCGTTGGCCATCTTTTTGATCTTGGAGTCCAGTCGCGGTCGCTTCGTGCGGGCATGCATGTCTGTCTCGAGGAGGAGGTGGGGGTCATTCATATCCAAGTGAACACGCTTTGCTCCGCGGCGCGTTGCATCTTCGAAATTATCAAAGCTGGAAGCAGTATAGCGCGGCGTGTCGAGCAATTCAAATCGAACGGCTCGCTGTTTTTCGGTTCGTAGTTGCTGCGGTTGTTCATCTGCCGTTTCCGCGAGGAACTCAGCGTCCCACTCATCGTCTTGGTCCTCCACATTCTTCTTTTGTTTGAGAAGAGCGCTCTCGGCTGCCAGACCTCTCTCGAATTCCTCTTCGACGGCTGCTATGTGTGCGCCATAGTCCTCGCACGCAAGCTCGATATCTCTCAAGGTGAAGCCCATGACGGTCTCCGAGTCCGATTCCTGATCCAGATCGAACTTGAACGTCTCCTCAACCTCTTCCGCTGCTCCCTCACCGCATCGGACGAGCCTGGAAAACGTCGTGTCTGAAGCTCGTTGTTTCTTGGTGGAGTCGGCAGTCCCTGGAATTCGAAACATCTTTTCTTGGTCCGTGGCCAACTCTAAAGTGAGTTTACTGGTGACCAGATGTTTTGGCTTCTTCGCTGGTTTCTTCTCTTTCCATATCGCTTTCTTGGGTGGCAAAAGCTCACTCCAGGTCAGGATACGACCTTTCTGAAATGCAGGCCACGCTGCTTTCAGTAAGTCTTCTACCGTCTCCGCGGGTGCTGGGATATGGGGGTCCTGGTTGGCGGTGCCGCCCATGTGAGTATCGAGGTCAAAATTGAGGGCCGTAAAGTTGACGCTCGAATCGACCGGGTGGGGATCATCGCCACCTTCGGTATCATGAACGCGAGTACCAGGGGAAGGAGGCCCAGGTATGGGATCAGTAGGCGAGGATGGACCCTCTCCGAAAAGATCATCTGCATCGTTGCTGGTTGCTCCATCATCTGTCAGCCCTGGCATCTCTGCAGAAGCACTACCGCTGGGCTCTTCGTCGGGAAGATCATCCTCGCTGATGTCCTCGAAGTCCTCGGCATCGTCGGCTTTATTCGTCTGGTCGAATGGGGTGTCGTCGAGTTTGAGGCCGCCGTCGCCACCATCTTGACTCTGTTCTAGCAAGCGAGCGATTTCTCGTTCATCCGCAGCGTCTTGTGCCTTCCAGGCAGTCTCGTCAAAAGACGAAAACTCCTTATCTTCTTCGGCCATGGCGCCTAGCAGCTTAGGCTCCACGCAAGCTCGTTGGGTCGGTTCGTCCCAAGGCGTAGCGCGATCGCGGGCTCTTCATAACATACTGGTAGGTGCGCAGATTGCTGATCGCGTCGATGAAAGCTCGGTGCGACAGGGGCGTATGAATGTGGAAGTGTTGAGGAGCTCAAGGTAGATAGAATTTGGGCTGACGATGACTTTGCTCACCACAGACCACGGAACTTGGAGGAAAGTCGCACGTGATAGGACACTGAGCAATGCTGACCCACTTTCGTCGAGTGTCACAAGTTTACTCTCCAACGAATGCCACCGCCGCCGCTGACGCAGGTTCGAACGAAGGAAGAAGGCGAGACCACTGATGATTGGAAAATGAAGAATAAGAAAGACAACATGTTTATTTGCGACTTTTTTGTGGCAAGTTTTTGATGCAGCTATAATTAACTATCTGAAGAAGCAGCATGTGCATTTAACACCAGCTTGGTCATCTCTCAAAAAAAAAAAATCAAAGAACGAGCCCCCAAGCATCAACGCCAGGTATCACCGCAAACATGAAAACAATCGTAAATCAATGCTGGGTATCTATATCCAATCGCCTGATGCATTATAATCGTACACGCGTATGACCGCAGGAGCAACGACTCGTCTTGAGCGCATGACAGCTCCGAGATGGCGAATGCTAAGGCGCAGCTGCTAATGACCGACCCTCATCTCTTACTCCTATACTAGAAAGCCAGCAACCACGACAAAGGCCGTCAGAGACCAGATGCCAGCGGCGTTGGCGAGCCCTCCCATTCCCATGGCAGGGGAGTCGAATCCATCAACACTTGTGTCGTTTGGCAACGTGCCGTTCACAAGAAGAGTTTTCCGGCCATTGTAGTCGCCAACGTTGATGAGGCTTTTGTTCAGACCGTCATACGTGCCATTTCCGACGATTTCCTTCAGCGTAGTCGGATTTTCGTCACAGCCGCATTCTTCATACTGGGCGCACCCGCACACAACGGGGAGTCTCTCGTTTCGTTGAGTCGTGCTATTAAAGAATTGAAAGTCATTGCGGTGCGGATATAGGTTGGCGCCATGATACCAGGTCCCAGGCCAGAACGCCAACGCACCAGCTCCGAAGGCGAGAGCACCAATACCCGCGATACCAAGACCGGATCTGTAAGGACGGGCAGCACCGCCGCCGTAGTAGCCACCTCCGCCGTATGCCCGTGGAGCGTCAGTGCCTCCTCGAGATGAGCCGCCAATGTTGGAACCGGAGCCCGTATTTCCGGAACTGGTGCAAAATCAGTTTGGCTGCACAGAAAGTGTAGTACATACAAGCTTGGTGTAATAGACGAGACTTACGATCCTCCGGAGCCAGACCCTGAGCCTGATCTGCCACCGCTGCTACTGCCACCACCACCTCCTCCTCTGCCACCACCGCCGCCGCCACCGCCCTTTCTCTTGAATAAGTCGTTGTCGTCTCTTGCGACAACGTCGGTGTTGGCGTGAGCTTGAAGTTGGGGGTCAATGACACCTGCAGCAGCTCCTGACAGCAGGGTTGCTATGACGAACGTCACATCGAAGCGCATCTTGATGTGTGGGGTCGCGGAATGCGACAAGACGGGGTGCTTGGCTTGCTGTTTACCCGGCCAGAGGGTAAGGGCGGATATGAGACAAACAGTGGTAAAATCGAATGCGCAAGATACAGAGCAGGTACTACTACTTGAACACAAATGCCAGCTGGTTTAAGGACGGCAAAGTAGTTTTCAGAGCAAGAATTGGGATGAAGAGAATGAAGGCAAACCCTTGTGGAGGCGGGAGAGTCGTCTTTTAACCGAGTGGGAACATTGAAATGAGAAAGCACTGGCGCGCCCTGGGCGAAGGCGTACAGGCGGAATACAGGGCACTCACAGGCGGACCGGTGGCGGAAGTACTTCTCGAGATCAGTCGTCACAGTCGTGTATCGGACTCCGGAGTACGGTGTACGGTGTACGGCGGTGTACGGCGGTGTACGGTGTCATCCATCTGTCTAGTGCCGGTTGTTGACCTTGCAAGTTGCCACCGCTACTCCGTACATACGTTACGTAGTTATGTAGCTGAGTCCACGTCGTCGTCCACTTCAAGTCTTCATCCCCAGAACCTCCAGATCCTGAGGACAAATGCTGCGCTAAATGCTCTCTAGGAACGCCGCCAAGCCTAGAAGCCCACTCGGAAGCCCATCTGGAAGTGCCACCAGAGCATCTTCCCCAGGTATTTGTGGCTGAGGGCAACTAGGAGTACATGGGTAGTGGTCCAGTGAGGCCAAGATGTCAAGATGTTACTGTAGCTAAGAAACTGGCGAATGCGCCGCGATACTGGACAGCGGGAGTCGATGCTTTTGCCGAGGGTACAGCCGTATAACTAGATATTAGAGTGGCATTAGGCATGAAAATACGTAGCGGAAGAGCAATGTCCGGGGATCTGATAGCTTTAATGCGAGCACGTAATCGAAGTGTATGAAAAGGGCCAGCATATTGCCGGAAAGTGTTCAATGACGCACAATATGCAAGCAATCGGAGGATTGCTAGGTAGCGGCACTTGCTGGGGGCGTGTGATTGGATCGAGAAAAGCATCAAGCCTTGGCAACTTCGTCACTGAAATTTAAGCAGCTCTTCCCTGTGGCAGTGTCTGTGGCGGCGACAGTGGTGGCAACGAGGCTGTGTCGCGTCAGCTGAAGGCTTCCATTCAGCCTTGCACTGCGCTCCCGTCGCCACATTCGGCTTGCCACAATCGGCTTGGCTCCAGAGTCCAGGCTATGTCACCGCCCCGCACATCTCACATGCACTTTGTCATTCTAATCTCGCGACTCCGCGACTCGCGAGCTTCCAAGACCCAAGACGTCAACCTTGGCCAAAAGACAACACGTGACAGATCGAAGAAGCTCGAATTCCGCCGCGCTCCATCATACATACCGAGTTCCTTTTTACAAGTATCTCAAATCCACCGGTCGTCATGTCAGAAGGCATCGACAAGTCCCTCCTGGCCCGTCTGCAAGCCCTTCGCGGGGCAGGCAGCTCACCCGAAAAAGCAGAGTCACCGAAAAACAACACGTGTGATAAATATCCTTCCCTTTCCACCGCTCACTTGATCCCCCCCATACCCGCCCTCATGAGCGAATTCCCATGAAAACTAACACCCGTCCATGTCCTTGGTATCCCAAGAATCAAAGTCGATGTCATAGAACGAGCTAGGACCCCCACGGGTGGTGACCTCCTCGCCGCACGACTCAAGTCTCTCCGTGCGCAGGCCGACTCACCGCGCAGTTCACAAAGCACGCCCTGTAGGTCCGAAACTGCAAACCTCACGGCTCCATCGCCGCGCACCAGCTCCATTGCAAGATCCTCCGGCCCAAGCGACCTCGACTTGGAACACGAACACGACGAAGATGCACTTCTCGAGACATCCGACCAGGCCCTGGAGGAGATGCTCGCAGAAGACTTGGACCTGAGCCCGATAGCACTAACACATCCCGCACACGAGATTAAGAATGAGACTGAAGTCCAAGATGAACAAGCCGTCAAGGCTCTCCTAGAACAACTCTCCGCATCCGTCCCCACCGACTCACACTCTAATGATTCAGACGGCGAAACCATGACCCGAGAAACCAATACCCTCATCGCACTGTACAAAGACGAAGCAGACTTCGTCGGTAGCACCACGCCACTTCTTCCCGCGGACGCAATACTAGACCTTCCCTCGGCCCCCGAAACAGAAACCTCTACATCCTCCACCCTCATATCCGACTTGACAGCTCGGATGGCCGCTCTGCGATACTCAGCAGACACACCGGACTTGCTCCCATCGGTCCCGACATCCCAACCCAGCAAGCCAGTCAAGAGACTGACCTCCAAGACAAAGTACAACGACGACGATATAGACTCCTGGTGTATGGTGTGTCTGGAGGATGCTACATTGCAATGTACAGGATGCGATGGGGATGTGTACTGCACGCGGTGTTGGCGGGAAATGCATCTCGGGCCAGCGGCGCATTTTGATGACGTGGATCATAAGGCTGTGCAGTTTACGAGGCACAGAGATAAGATGGACGAGGAAAAGGTGGCGTTGAAGACGTAGATGCGGTGTAGTTACGCTTCAAAAATAACAATTTAGAAACAATACAACTAATGTACGAACAGTTCCCTGCGCCTTGACGCCCCTATGACCCAAATACTAGAATATGCAGCTTCCGTGGTGCTCCCATGTGATCCGTACTGTACAAACTCTGATCTTCTCCAACGTTGAACCGTATACTCATCCCTGAAAGGTTCCTTGCATCATAATGTAACACTTGACGAGCGAATTCTGTGTGTCTCTACGCCCTTGAAGAGCTTCCACTCCATGTATGCTCCTCATTCGATCCATACCCCCTTGCCTTTCCCCTCGTGCCCCTCGTTCCACGCCCCGTTCCCCGCGCATCACCCCACGCCGCATCAAAGCGCCGCCCCGTCGCCGCCAGCAGATTCTCCTCCTCATCCTCCTCGGCATCCTCATCCATTTCCGCAGTACTGGTCTTGGGACTCCGAAACAGAGCCGTGACGAACACAACGAGGAAGACAGCCAGAAAAGCAAACTGGGCCCAGAAATCAATGACGCCAAAGAACGGCCATGTGATGGTGATGCGGTTCAGGAAAGTCGACATGACGGAGGGTGTGCAAATGTCCTTTGCGTGTTTAAAGTCCAAGGCCTCAGAGCAGGACTTGATCAGATCGGGGTCGTGCTCGCACGAAGGGCTTGCGCCAGGATAGGAAGGTGGGTTCGCGCAAAAGGTCTGCGTGCCGTAGATGGAGTACTGCGGCGCAACCAGCATCGTAACGGCGTAGTTGATGGCGAGGATTGCGAGCGTCAGCATAACGGTCGCCATGAGCAGAGCCTGGGGAGCTGTGCGACCGCGTCGGATCTGGAAGATGCGGATCCAGAGGAAGCGGATTCCGACGGTGGCGATGCCGGAGATGGTGCTGCTGAAGAGAAAGAGGACCAGCAGGGCCATGATGACGTAGTCGATGGGGAATGCGCGGGCGAGCTTGACGAAGACCCAGTTCATGGGCTGGAAGATGTGGATGTTGCCTAGGATGTAGCCGCAGCGTTGCTTGCATATCGAGTTCTTGGCCTTGTCGATGCCGGTGATGAGCATGGATACCCATATGAGTACGGAGATGGCGAGGAGGAGAATGCCACCGAGCATCTTGATGGGTCGTAGTAGGGCGCATAATCTGAGCCACACCTGATAGACCTTGCTTTTGCCTTCTCCTTGCGCTTCAGCTGCGAGGCGTTCCCGCCGCACGAGGGTTTGCTCCTCTCGGATCAGCGCATCAAGCTCGCGGCGGTGTTTCCGAGATAAGCCCCCCTGGTGACCGACATTTCGCATCTCCAGCTGACGCTGACGTTGGCGGTTGTGCTCCAACTGAGAGGCCGTCGTGGCAGAGAGCTGGGGTGCCGAGATCGAAGGCGCCGACTTGATGAAGGACACGGGCATGAGCGCCAGTCCTGAGCCGGTATACACGACGTACAAGAGCGTTCCAAAAGCCATGAGCAGACCCAGCGCAAAAGTCAGTGCCTTTTCGGCATGGTTCCGCACGATGAGATCTTTAAAGTAGTCCAGGTCCCAGTGGCCTATTCTGGAAGTGTCGCCGGGCGAGGGAACAAAGAAGCCTAACAAGAACAACACGACAACGAAGGCGACGAAGAAGAGCGTATGCTTGAAAGCGGCCCAGAAGCGGCTCTGCCATGTCCTGCCTTCCTCTTCGAACTCGATCTCATCGTATTCCTCGTACCAGAGATAGGCAAACGGGATTACCAACAGGCAGAGCAGCGCATCTGCACTATAGAGGCAGTAGTAGACAATCTTGAGCGTGAGGAGGATGCTATCGATTCTCGCTGGGGTGGCCCAGTCCCTCTTAGTGCCCTCCGACACGGAGCCGGTGGCCGAGACGAGGGCAATATCGACAGGCAGGAGAAGGACGGTGGCGAGAAGCGTGGTGAGACTGACAATGGCGACGGAGCTAACCACGACGGATCGATCCCGCGACGTCTGCCAGGTAAAAGTTGTGATAATGGCGGCGAGCAGGCAGAAGCCCACGGCTATGGCGTACGTGATCCAGATCAAGCTGGTTTGAACCAGGCCTGCGTCAGCCATTGCGACTATGCCAAGTGAGCATGAGAGTGTGATGTGATGTGTGATATGATGGGATGCGACGTGATGCAGCAGAGTTGAGGCTCTTCCCAACAGGCTGACAGCCGTCGCAATCTACTTTCTTGACGATTACAGGTCGTTGGCCGAAGAGGCTTCGAGGAAAGGCCTCATGCGCAATGACATTTCCAGACAGATATATGGGGGAAGGAGGAAAACAATAAACACCAGATAAGAGTCAAGCAGCCGCGGTATGCTGAAGGGCGTTGAGCCAAGAAACCAATTGGAAACGAGTTAGAAACCAGTTCGAATCAATCCAAAACTAGTTAGCTAGATGCCAGTTGACGCAGCTCCTCTCGTTCACGGGGGTGACGCAATGGCGACGTTGCGCCGTCTGCGCTGCAGATGGTCGTCATGGATGCGGCTGAATCGGAGTGCGGGGACCTTGGGCAGATGATGCAGTGTGGCTGGTGCAGTGGGGCTGGTGCAGTGGCTGGTGTTTGCTGCTCCCGGCCCCACCCAGATGGCAGACTGCATCGGCGCCGCGGCCAAGTTGATCCGCATACTGTAGCTTAGCTGCAACGCCAAGCCAATTGCACTTCTTCGTGTGCGACTGGTGCTTTCGCAACATCGAACAAGGTTTGCGCTTTCGCGATTCGTGCGCGTCTTGATTCTCGTCATCTGCCTCCTCCAACTCCTGCTTTTGGCCAATTCGACGGCCTGCCCAATCGTCTGGGCTTGTTCGCCATCGCCGGTCGATCTCATTTTCATGCGGATGCGGGGAGAATGGTCTTGCGGCAATGCATGTTTACACTGAGCTTGTGGCTCCTTCGGCCGTCACTCATTCGTTAAGCTTGCCGTTGACCTCTGCCACTGCCAACAACCTCGTCGTCGCCAAAGGCTCGCTCCTGCAGATCTTCACGACAAAATGGATCTCCGCCGAGCTCGATGGGCTGTCATCGTCGGTCAAAGATGGCCAGCAGCAGCATTTCGACCCCTGCATGACTGACGAAGCCGGTCTGGAAGCATCATTCCTAGGCGGCGAGTCGATGATTGTGCGGACCGACCGTTCAAACAATACAAAGCTAGTCCTTGTGGCCGAGATCCCTCTAGCAGGTACCGTGATTGGGCTGGCGCGCGTCAAAGTCAAAAACACCGTTTCGGGAGGCGAGGCTCTGCTTCTGGCCTACAAGGCTGCCAAGATGTGTTTGACGGAATGGGACCCTCAGAGGAATGCGCTCGAGACGACCTCGATTCACTACTACGAAAAAGATGAGCTGCTTGGGGCGCCTTGGGAGACGGGTTTTGGTGACTGCGTCAACTACCTCCAGGCAGACCCTGGCAGCCGATGCGTCGCCTTTAAATTTGGGAGCAGGAATCTGGCCATATTGCCGTTTGCGCAGACCGAGGAAGATCTGGAGATGGACGATTGGGATGAAGATTTGGATGGTCCTCGCCCTGCCAAGGAGGATACCGACACCGTCATGACAAACGGAGATGATGGCAAGGACCTCGTCCGGTCGAGATATACGCCGTCTTTTGTCCTTCGTCTGCCATTGTTGGACCCGACGTTGCTTCATCCTGTACATCTTGCATTTTTGCATGAATACCGGGAGCCGACCTTTGGTATCATATCCTCGACGCAAGCACCATCGGCAGCACTGGGAATCAAGGACCACCTTACGTACAAAGTCTTCACTCTCGACCTGCAACAACGGGCATCGACGACGATTCTGTCCGTCACGGGGCTGCCCCGAGATCTATTCAAAGTGGTGGCTTTGCCGGCACCTATGGGCGGCGCTCTGCTGGTCGGAGAGAATGAGGTGATACACGTGGACCAATCCGGCAAGGCCAATGGTGTGGCGGTCAACGACATGGCAAAACAGATGACCTCATTCAGTCTGGTCGACCAGGCTGAGCTGGGATTCAGACTCGAAGGATGCGCCGTGGAGCTACTGAATGCCGACGCCGGCGAGCTCTTGTTGATATTGAACAATGGAAAAATGGCAATCATCTCTTTCCGAGTCGACGGTCGCACGGTCTCGGGAATCAGCGTAAAACTTGTCAGCCCTGAGAACGGCGGCAATCTGATCAAGAGCCGGGTATCATGCATTTCCAAGCTGGGAAAAAACACCCTCTTTCTGGGCAGCGAAAGCAACGATTCGGTTGTGCTGGGCTGGTCCCGCAAGCACGGACAGGAGAAGAGGAAGAGGTCACGAGTGCTAGATCCCGACCTGGCGCTGGACGTGGACGAACTCGACCTCGAGGATGACGAAGACGACGATTTATACGGCAACGACTCTACCGAGGCTAGGCCAGCTCACGCCGCCCATGGGGGGCCCAAAACCGGAGACGCCATTTTCCGCGTCCACGATTCCCTTCTGAGTATTGCGCCGATTCGAGACTTCACCTGCGGGCGGCCTGCGTTTGCACCCGAAAGCGAAGAAGAGCTGTTATCCAAGGGGGTCACGGCGGAGCTGGAATTAGCATGCGCAGTTGGGCGCGATGCCGCTGGTGCTGTTGTCATCATCAACAGACAAATCCAACCCAAGGTCATTGGACGATTTGATTTCCCCGAGGCTCGGGGGTTCTGGACCATGTGCGTCAAGAAGCCCATGCCCAAGGTGTTGGGTTTCGGGGCCGGCGCACAAGTTTCCAATGATATTGATCCAGCTGGACAGTTTGACAGGTACATGATCGTAGCCAAGGTGGATCTGGATGGCTACGAGACGTCCGACGTGTACGCCCTGACGGCTGCTGGATTTGAGACGCTCAAGGACACAGAGTTTGAACCAGCGGCGGGATTCACCGTGGAGGCGGGCACCATGGGCAAGCAAACGCGCGTTATTCAGGTGCTCAAATCAGAAGTGCGATGCTACGATGGAGGTGAGAGTTCAAAGGAGTTGCTTTCTTTATTCTTTCTTTTTTCTTATGAGAGCCATGGGCTGTCAATAGTACTGACTGACCCACACGCGCGTTCATGCTTTTTTGTGGTTTGTCCTTGTTGTCATAAACGGCCAGCTAATTGTGTCTGAGTGTAACCAGATTTGGGACTGAGCCAGATCCTGCCCATGCTAGATGAGGACACCGGGGCCGAGCCGCGCATCACGAGCGCCAGCATCGTGGACCCGTACTTACTGCTTATACGGGACGACAGCAGCGTCTTCCTCGCCCAGATTGACAATAACAACGAGCTGGACGAGGTGGTCAAGCCGGATGGGCCTCTTAAATCCCTCAAATGGTCGTCTGGATGTCTATACTACGACACGCAGGGCGCTTTTCAAGCGACGGCTGGTGAGCGTGGACCAGATGGAGCGCATCGAATCATGATGTTTTTGCTTAGCTCGACCGGTGCTTTGCATGTAGGTTCACCGCTCGGCGGCCCCATTTCTTCTTCTTGAGGCTTGGTCTTGAGTCTGGATGACTAATTAGTAAACAGGTATATTCTCTCGCCGACCTGTTTAATCCCGTCTTTGTAGCGGAGGCTCTTACGTCAATACCACCGTTTTTGTCCGCAGACTTTGTCGTGCGAAAGGGGGCCAGCAAAGAGAGCATTTCAGAGATTCTCGTCGCTGATCTAGGCGATGCGGTCTCGCAGTCACCGTACTTGATTGTAAGCACTCTCTGTCTTTGTAGACTGACATTGGCCTTTTTCAGAGTTCTCAGACTTCTTTGGTTTGTCATTTGTACTAAACAATCCAGGTCCGTCATGCCACCGACGATTTAACATTCTACGAGCCAGTACGACACCACAAAAGCGGTGCAGCTGAGGCCACTCTATCCGGATCTCTGCTCTTCAAAAAATCGGCCAATGCGTGCCTCGCCACCACTGCGCCCGATCTGCCCGACGACGAGACGGAGGAGCCGCCGCGATACGTGCCCCTGCGGAGATGTGCCAACATCCACGGTCACAGCACCGTTTTCCTTCCCAGCTCATCACCCAGCTTCATCTTGAAGAGCAGCAAGAGCATCCCTCGAGTTTTGGGCCTCCAGGGGCTAGGCGTGCGGGGCATGAGTCCGTTTCACACAGCAGGTTGTGACCATGGCTTCATCTACGTCGATATGGAGGGAATCGCAAGGGTAACAGAACTTCCCAGCAACGCCAATCTGACGGAACTGGGCGTATCAGTGACCAAGATCCCGCTGGACACCGACGCGGACCTGCTATCGTACCACCATTCCACGGGCAGCTACGTCGCTGCATGCACAACACTAGAGCCATTTGAACTGCCCCGCGATGATGACTACCACAAGGAATGGGCCCGCGAAACGCTAAGCTTTCCGCCCATGATGCCGCGCGGCGTCCTGAAGCTCATCAACCCGGTAACCTGGACCGTGATCCACACTCTTGAGATGGAGTCCTGTGAGTCGATCGAGAGCATGAAGACGCTCCACCTGGAAGTCTCCGAGGAGACCAAGGAGAGAAGGATGCTCGTCGCAGTTGGCTCCGCGCTTTCCAAAGGCGAAGATCTACCAACACGGGGCCGAGTCCAAGTCTTTGACATCGTGACCGTCATCCCCGAACCAGGCCGCCCCGAAACCAACAAACGCCTCAAATTAATGGCCAAAGAAGAGATCCCCCGAGGCGCCGTCACGGCCCTATCCGAAATCGGAGCTCAGGGCCTCATGCTCGTCTCGCAGGGACAGAAGTGCATGGTCCGCGGTCTCAAGGAAGACGGATCCCTCTTGCCAGTCGCCTTCCTGGATATGAGCTGCCACGTCTCGAGCGTAAAGGAACTGCCCGGCACAGGACTATGCCTCATAGCCGATGCCTTCAAGGGCCTCTGGTTCGCAGGCTACACCGAAGAGCCCTACACATTCCAGGTCCTCGGCAAAAGCAGCGGGAACCTCCCCCTCCTAACGGCGGATTTCTTGCCCGACGGAGACGAGCTTTCCATGGTGGCGGTCGACGCAGAGGGTGATTTACACGTTCTGGAGTTTAATCCTGAGCATCCCAAGTCGCTGCAGGGGCACCTTCTAGTCCATCGGACGAGTTTCTCGGTGACGCCTAATGAGCCGACCATGACGCTTCTGCTGCCACGGACGGTGCCGGCTTCGATGCATGGACAGGGCCAGGCGCATAGTCGTGCGAATATGCAGCTTTTGCTGGCGTGTCCGTCGGGGCAGATTGCTGCGCTGGCTCCGCTGCCGGAGTCGATGCATCGGCGTCTGTTGTCGGTGACGAATCAGCTGCATCCGGCGATTGTGCCGCATGGGGGTCTGCATGCAAAGGCATTTCGGCATGCGGGAGAGCATTCTGCGGCGGGGGCGACGGTGGGGGTTGATACGGCGGCATCGTCGGGGCGGGCGTTGGTGGATGGGACGGTGTTGGCGCGGTGGAATGAGTTGGGGGCGGCGAAGAGGGCCGAGGTGGCTGTTCGGGGGGGGTATGATGGGGCGGGGGATCTGAGAGGGGATTTAGAGGGTGTGTTGGGGTGGATGGGGATGGCGTATTTCTGATATCGTTGATGGGATTCCATGTGCTGGGGTGGCAGTGAGATGTACTTTGTGTGTTTTGGGAGGTTGGCCGAAAAGGTTGATGGGTATATGGCGAGAGGGAAGTGACGGAGGCGTGGTGGATCTATGGTACTGAAATGCTCTTGAATCTTGATACGAGGCGGATATTGGGGATGGTTTATGGCGATGCTGCCACTCTATGTAGAGTGTTTATCTGGCGAAAAGGGTTTGGCTGGGGCAGTGTACTTAGTTACAATGTAAAAATAGTCTCGTTTCTGAATCATTAGACGTTGGCTATTGTTGCAAGAAGTCCGCGAGGGTTGCATACTCGTGGAGGGAACTGGCATGAAGAATATATTGTGTTCATTAAAGCTATCTAGAAAAGAGAGAAAGAAAGAGAGAAAGGAAAGACTGTGAGGACTTCGTGCATGGTGTTGACAAGGTCGTCGACTGGGTCACGTGATACCCCAGCCGACTCTGCCCACATATCGTGTGCCGCGTACGGAGTACATATGCGGAATCCCTAGACCTTTTCTTCTTCAGCTTGTTCTTAATTGATACAGTATGTAGGTCCTACTGTAGCCATTGACTCAATGACCATTCTCGCCGTCAGATCAGAACAAGCTCAGTCACTATTGCCTGAGAAGACTGCGAAAGCATGTCGACACCGAGCGAATTACGAAGATTGTGTTGCGTCCGCGTCCACACCGAAACGAACTAGCCCCGACCCCTCATTACTTTTACGCCGCTGGCCACACGATCACGAGCTTCCACCAAGGAAAGCATGACCGTCACGGACCCCATCCCGGAGGAGGTCGAGGTGTCGAGTAGTCCCGCGATAGACAACTGCTCGATTCAACGAGCCACTCTCGACATTCGGGCTATAGCCTATGAGTGTGAGCTCTGTTGGCGACGATGAACACCCGGATTTGTGCGATGTCGAGCCCAGTTTGACCCATGTATGTCGTGAAGAACGACTATGAAAGCAGATTCGACGTACACAATACACGGAGCCATGACGAGCATCGAGCTTAACACTCCTCCCGGAGTCCCCAAGGAGGATCGTATATTGAGCGTGGCCAACCATCCCGGCGCAAAGGTCGATCTGGATCACTCAAGTCCGCCTTGTACAAACTATACCGTGTCACGAAACTATCACCGCGGCGCAGATGGCCTGATTCTGGTTGAATTACATATGGCGGCACTATGGCCCCCTGGAGGAAGTGGTTTCAGACAGAGGCTTGCACGCAATTCATATCGGCCTTCTGGGAGGAATTTTTCCTGGGAATAAAAGCGAAAGCTGTCCACATCGTGGCACCTTCAAACCGATGGCCAAACAGAACTTGAACCAAAACGCTAGACATCCGCCTGCGATCTTTGGTGTACCATTTTCAAGGCGACTGGTCCGGGTTTGTGGCGATGGCCGACTACGTCCAAGGCGCGCTCCCTCACGAATCCACGGGCCTCGGCCACTGCTTGCACCACCTGTACCAGAGCAACAGGGCGGATCCAGTCCGTCAATTGACGAACCTTCCTACAGCATTGTCATTTCCGAGGCATCCAAGTCTTTTTTCTCTCCTCTCCTTTGCCTTTGACCCAGTCGTTCCGTTCACCGCAGGGACTATCTCCAGATTGCGACTGCAGGCAAGAGTAGAGCCCGCTCTCCTACTCGTTCCAACCTGGCCATAACTTACTTTGACGACGACGATTTACTGACGACGCTGATCCGGACACTATGTCCTACAGCTTTCTTGATGCTTAAGGCATCTAATTTGTCTGATACCAAGATCGACATCCCACGGAATTGGTTCGAGGCCAAGAAGATATCCAAATACGACACCTTTTGGCGGCCCGCGGAACTCGTCGAATTGAATAAGACTTCTGAGAAGCAGGACTGGACTTTGGTGGAGCCTCCGCCAGACGCAAAGATATTCGACGGTCGCTGGGTTTACACCGTCAAACATCCCATCGACAAGCCCCCATACGCTAAGGCACGATGGGTGGCGCGGGGTGATCAATACACTGAATTGTTTGAAGGGGACGACCTATATCCCGCGGTGGCCCACAGGGTGTCCATCCGTGTGTTTTGCACAATTGTCGCAATTCTCAGTCTCTGTTGGGGACAGTACGACGCAGTGAGCGCCTTCCTGAATGCATCTGCACGGAAGGAGGTGTACGTGAGGCAGCCTCACGGACATACTGACGGCACGAAGCGTGCCTGTCGCTTGGGCGTGGCTTCATATGGCTTGCTCATCTCGCCCCTTTGGTGGCTAGATGACATATCAGTCGAGCTCGACAAGCTTAGCTTCAAGCGTCTGCAGAACGAACTGTGTATTTTTCACAGAGAAAGTTCTTTCCTGATTCTGTATGTCGATGACATGATTGTCGCGGCACCAACTCCCGAAATGGTTGAGTCCGTCATTTCGGATCTTCAGCTTCGATATGAGCTGAAGCGTCTCGGCGAGCCCAAGTCATTCCTTGGGATCGAATTTTTCAGGGATAGGGCTAACCGATCTATCCTTCTGCGCCAAAGTCTTTACATTAAGAACATCATGCAGAAGTTTGGTATCACCGACATCAACCCTTCTTCGGCTCAGCAAACTGGCAGTTTCAATTGGCTGTCTGTCTGTACGAGGCCGGATTAGCAACGCTGCCACTTCCATGGAGACAATTCATCTCTCCGCAAACAAATCTTATACTAGAGCATCGTTGTTTGTCTCAAGTTCACGTTGGCTTGGGGCCTCGGAAATCATGTTATCTCTTGGCAGGCCAATAAGTCAAGGACATGATAATACATTACTACATAATACACACACACACACACACACACACACACACACACACACGCAAGATAACGCGTTCATCACCACACGGCATGCTTCCACGCAGCAAGCGCATCTCCTCGCTCCTACAACGACGCCGTTGGGCAGTTAGTTGCAGTCGTGGTATACATGTAATTCGTCATGCAGACCGTCTCGTCATTGGCAGTCGGACACTGCGTCTCAGTAGTACGCAAGACAGTACCACGGGCACATCCGCATGGGAGCGTGAGGATATCTATTTCCATCAGATCAGCCAGAGCTCGCAAAGACATGGCTTCTTCAGGGGACAGCCCCCAGAAAAAATTTCACACATACCGTCAGCAAAGCACCGTTGGTTGCTAGGATCAAAATCACAGCCTTTGTCCCGGCCCTCGAGTTGGGTAATGGTGTTGGTAATGGTACACAGCGGGCCGGTCGGCTCGGGAGTTGGCCATGGCGGCGGGGGCGTCGTTGATGAGGCATCGGAGCCGGAAGGGGTGTGGCTGTGCGACTGGCTGGTAGGTGGGTACTCCTGCGCGAGCGCACCCGGTGTTATCGGCACCGGCGAGGAGCTGTGGTGAGGAGTTGCCACTGCCCCGGACCACACCATCCTGGAAAGCTACACGTTAGCAAAGAGGAACGCGACAAGACCAACCGATATAAAAGGGGTGAAGTGCAAAAGCGTATGTAGCACTTGTCAAAAGATGACATTGACGATATGATATGTAGTAGGCGGCTGGAGGGGGGTAAAGGAGAACCCTACGTGGCGAGCGAAACGAAGAAAAACGTGGAACCCATCACGACAAACCGTTTATCAGTCCGACGACGTATTAGATCAGATCTGAAAAAATAGCGTTTCTTCAGCGTCAGCGTCAATTCGAAGAATTCCCCTCTGGACTAAAAAGAGGGCACTCGACCCGAATTTATACCGTCCATGAAATCCATGATCCTACCACCCTAAGCCAGGGCCCTGCTAGCCACGTTCCATGTTGCCCGAATACATACATACATACCTAAACTGCACGGTACCTCCGGATCAAGTAGGATTTTAATTCGGGACCCCCACCGCCGTGCAAACGCACAGATTCATAATTCCGTATGGAGTAGCCAATCACGCTGTGGTATGTAATGGTGCGGTTCCCAACGCGCTGGAACTGAACCAGGCTGCAGCCTGCAGCCTGCAATGCATATAAAACCCGAGCAGCTAAAATGGAGGAGTTCTTATTCTCATGCAAGTTCTTTAGGTATGTAACTATGTACGGAGTAATGTACACATACATATATATACATGGGGTGGGTCTGGAAAAGCTCCCGGCGATCCGGAAGTGTTTCTTTTGAAAGGTTTCCATGTTTGGCGAAGCGAAACGAAGCGAAGCCATTTTCGAAGGACTCTCAAATCTCTATGGCTTACGGAGTACATATGTACATAGTCATGAAAGCTGTAGCTTTCGCGAAATGATTGGCCCCTCGTTGAATCCGCAATAAGCGAAGGGCGCCCTGCCCCCCTTTCGCCCACGGCGTTAAACCATATTTCGGAGTAAACACTCCATGTACAGGAGTGGAAATGAACTCTGTGTGCTCCGTAGGTATGTATGTAGAGGTGAGTTTTTCTTATTTGTGCGATATTTTTTTTTTTTTTGACGGGGTACATAATTAGTAAAGCTGAACTAATTTACGACGAATCTTGAAAAGAAGAGACGTAAAGCGAAGCTTTACATTTACGTCAAGTTCAGGGTAGGGTTTTGGGGCGGAGGAGGAGGAAAAATCCGAGAAACTATGCTTACGTAAGATTGACACGGGACGAGAGAAAATCCGAGACCGAGTTTTGGGGGAGAAGGACAAATCCGAGAAGATAGTTATGCGATATGTGATTAAAAGTAACAGAGTTTGTGACGATGCGAGCGCAGCGAGGACAGCCCGCGGCAGCGCCCCTGGAGGGCCCCCGGAGGGTCGCCGAAGGCAAGGAGGGAAAAGTCTGAGCAGTGGAAGGGTAGGTGACAGGAGGTAGGTGCCCGTACCGAGAGACACTTTCAGTTTTGCCTACGTGGCGCCATGTATGTATTGCGACCGTCAGTGCGGTCACGTGAATCCTCGGCACCAGGACCCTTCAGCTTTACTACCTAAAGTCCCTTCGGACTTCCCATTTTGTATTTGTACATTTTATGGTTTTGCGGTACGTGAGGGCCCGGCAGAGACGTTCTAATTATAGTATGTAGTGGGGGAGGGATTGCCATCCCGTGGGGGGGGGGGGGGGGGGGGGGGGGGGGGGGAGATGGTGATGGAACAGGCTAATATATTATACATGTGTCTTCATTTGTCATGATGTAGTGTTTCATTTAGTGTTCGTTGATTATGTACACATGTAGTGAGTCGTCGATCATCTCGTTTCTTTGGCTCTTGCTGGTATCGCCTAGGTACGTGGTGTGGTTTATTGTCCGCTCGGTGCGGGCAGATATATGCTCATGAAGTATGTAGCGAGATCTACGGAGGCCGTTGGGCAGGACATCTGGGATGTGCTATAAGTCGGTCACAATCTTTCTCCAGGTCTCTCGCGAGTTACGACCGCGACGAATGCCGCTTCCATTTTCTCCTTTTCTCCATCTACATACATACATACATACCAAGACATCAGTGTCACATGATCGGATGCACGCAATGTGGTGAGCGTGCGTGATGTACTCACGCACGCTCATTGGCTGCAGCCGTCACAACATCGTACATATGTAGGATAAAGGGCTTCCCCCCTTTGAACCATCTTGCCTCACTTCCTAGTTTCGACATGAACAAGAACAGACACGACAAGAATATACTTTGGTTACGAATGCATGCATTGCATTTTTTATTTGCTTACCCTGTTTATCCCAACAAGTACCTCTTTCCTTGCCGCAGTTTGCACACATTTGCGGTGCCGATTGCAGTTTATTCTTAGCTCTCTAACTCGTTGTTCGTTCATGAATATTGCTCCGTAAGGCACGGAATACCGCTTTGGATTCACTTTGCGTCGGTGGCTTTCCATCTACGTAAGTGGGGGACGGGAAGAAATTTGGACAGGGCGGGAAGGGGCAGCTTCAAAGAATAGAAACAAGGAAGAAACAGATAAAAAGAGACGGATAAATAGAGGGAGGACAAAGAAAGTTGCAGGCCTCAAACGGCTGTTTCAATTACTACTAGTCATTGCAAGAATTGCAGACAATTTAGACGCGGATTCCAATTCCAAACTTTATATTAAAGATTCATGAAGCAAGAACTCAAAAACCCCAAGAGACTTGCTCGATATCACCATACACAAACAAATATTACGATGAGAACTTTGGTCATTGCTACTAAAGAGTTAAAGTATAAGCCGCAGAGCGGTATAATAAAAAATGTAAGTAAACACCCATCAGCCGTCAGGACCTAAACTCCCTCCTATCCCTCAAAACCAAACTCCTCCAACCGAAGGCCCGTCCATCCGAGCCACACTTCTTCAGCCCATCAAGAACATCTACCAGCCCATACCCAATACGTATATAAACACATCACCGTCCACTCAAGGGACGTCCCTCCCTTAAATTCCGGCCAACTTGGAGAAACCCTGAAAGGCGGACGTCAGCCCGTTAAAGAGCCCCATCATCGGGTTACCGCCTCCGGCAGCAGCCGGTGCAACCGCCGCTATCGGCGCCGCAGCCGCAGCGGGAGCAACAGCACCAGCCGCGGGAGCACCAGCAGCCGCGGGAGTACCAGCAGCCGCGGGAGCACCAGCAGCCGCGGGAGCACCAGCAGCCGCCGCGGGAGCAACCGCCGCCGCAGCAGCAGGGGCAGGGGCAGCCTGCTGAGCAGGAGCCGTCTGTGAAGCACCATTGTTGCCACCATTGCCAGCGAGGTTGCCGTTCAGGGCAGAGACATCGTGGGTTTGCAGACCCAGCACGTTAATAGGGAAAGCAAAGTCGCCAGTCTTGATGTCGACGAGGGGTTGCTAACAGGGTCAGTTGTGTCAGTATCTATGTCTCTTGCTTCTACATTGGGATATGTGGGATGTAAGACTTACAGCGGGGGCGGCGGGAGCAGCAGCAGCAACAGGAGGTGCGCCGGCACCACCAGCGGCAGCGCCGGTGCCAGACGCGGAACCATAGCCAGATACAGAGCCGGAACTAGAGGCCGTTCCGGACGCTGTGCCGGAGACGGGTGCGGCATCTGGGGTGGGCGGCGTAGAGGGAATTGCAGGAGCCGTATCGTTGGAGTAGTGGTCGTGGTCGCCACCGGGGATAGGCGCCGCGGCGGCGCAGAGAACCAATGACAAGATAGCGAATTTCATGATTGCTGTTGTATGTTTTTTTGTGTGATTTTTGTGTATCTTGCAACAATTATCTTAACTCGTCCGTCTGTCAAGTCGTTGGCCTGCGTGAAAGAAACCGTCCGAAGTCGTTAAAATGTATATTGAATACAAATGAAAGCGAGTGTACTGAGTCGAAATCCGACACGTTGGAGGAAAAAAAAAAACGAGAGAGAGAATGAATTATCTTTGATTCGAAAAAGAACAGAAAAGAGAGTTATGCACAGCACAGATATGAAGGTGACTTGAACTTGAAAGAATAGAAAAGAAGGGTGTTCGTGCAGTTCAACATGAGGATGCTATTCCTCTTATATGGACGGGATAGATCTTACCTACCCACCTACCTACCTACCTAGCCTAGACCGGATCAAAACTTCAGCCAACGCCCAGAGAATTGGAGAAGCAGAGACCAGATCAAACTAGACTGGATCAAACTAAACCAAGCCAAGCCAAACCAAACCAAACAAGTTACGAGGGCGAGAACCACAGAAACTTTTCTTGAGTCGACAGCATAGGTAGATGCGCCGTCTCCGTCCCCGTCCGCGTCCCCGTGCCTGAGTCTGATTGAGTCTGATTGGGTCTGAATTGAGTCTGATTGGGTCTGAATTGAGTCTGATTGGGTCTGAATTGAGTCTGAGTCTGGGTCTAAGTCTGGGGGACTCCCCGCATGGCCGTCTCGTCTGTTCTGAGTCTGGCCGCCTTCCCACGTGTGCTTTGTCCGCCAGGCACGGCCGTGACGCCCTCGGGCAATTTGCATCCCTCTTGTCTAGGTAGGTAGGTAGGTAGGTACCTGATTACTAAAGTTTCTCCCGACCCAAGTGTGGAAAGGTGGATTGATAAGGGAAACACGGTCCCGAGGAGGTCTGGACTACATAGTTACTGGGTAGCGTTAGCGTAGTGCAAGTGTTTATTGTGGGAGAGAGGGAGAGTTGAACAAACAGATGAACTGGAAGAGGCAAAGTGAGAGTGGGTGAGAGTGGGTGAGAGTGGAAGTGAACAAGACGCCCATTGGACAGTTGGAGACTGCGGGGCCGAAAGATGGGGTTCCCGCTCGGACGGACACCCTGCGCTGGTCTAACGGGTCTAACGGACGGCGGCGTGGAAAAGACCTTCCTTGGATAGTGTATGTACTCCGTAGTTCGGAGTATAGACAGACGTACCTGACGGATGGCCGGTGAAAGCGGCGACGGCGTTGTTCTAACGTGGGTTGACTACAGTTGTGTTTCAGGTCGTCAGAGCCGTCATCTTCACTGGCGGTTGCGCATGGATGCTTTCCACGTGTCGTGTCTGACAGCCGAGTGCTTATGCAGGTACATATGTAGATAGAGTATGTCGTTCCTGCTTGACGCGATCTGGTCGTACGATTCCTCGATGGGTCTAAGAGGATTCCCTCACGATGGATGCGATCGAGGCTACTGAGTAAACTTGTTCGATTCGGTCGGCACATTCCGGACCTACTAATTATGCGTACCTGTCTGTCTATCTGCCAGCCAGCCCAGGAAGCAAGCCATCCACAGTCCGCTCACTACCTACCCATGATCCTGCCTCGCAAACTTGACGCTCTTTCTGCGCTCCTTGTCACCGCTGCTCCATCGTCCTCCTGGACTCGGACTCGCACTCAGGATTCCCCCTCGAATTCCCCCACTGCTACCTCTACTGAACCCGTCCCTCGTCATCCCCCCCGTAGCCCTAGTACCGCTCTGCGGAACGTCGACGCCATCTAATCGTGTTTCCCCAGGACTCAATCCCCCATTGCTGCCCCTACTGCCCCTGTTGCCCCTACTACCCCTACTGCCCCTACTACCCCTACTGCCCCTACTGCCCCTACTACCGATACTGCCGATACTGCTCCCAGCTCTATTATTCCCTTGCTCTCGTACTCGAGTCGAGTCACCCACCGCAGCACGACCTGGCATCAGGCCCCGAGCCCCCCTCATCGTCCTGCTGCCCCCCCGAGACGGACCCGACAGACACGCATGCCCGCACCCATCAGACGGACAAAAGCCATCGCTGTATTTGATATTCCCATCGCCCAGCATCGTCTTCTCACATGTCCCATGCCACAAATGCAAGCACGACGCATGGCCCCCATGCCCACACTCAGGACAAAACCACCACTCAGAAAGCCACTTATCCGACTCGACCGACTCCACGTCCCCTGCCCGCGGCGCCACCTCTGCCGGAATGTGAGACGGCCGCTTTGTTTCGCGATGCCCGCACACGGAGCACGGCGCCATGATGCTGTGGCACCGTTCGCATGTCCACACTGCTGCGGACCCTGCCTGTGGGTCAACCTCGCGTGGCTTGCGGCACGCTGAGCAGGACAGACCAAATTTGCCTGCTTGTTGCGCGCTGCTAAAGATGCATTCGTAGTTGTCTCCCCAATCGGGTAGGCCTTCCGGCCATCCTCTTAAACACATCTGACGTAGGAAGGCTGCTTCGACAAAGAGGCTCATCTGCATTAGCCGCTGGTAGTGTTGCTGTAGGATCGCTCTCGCGCGGTGGCTGTTGATGATGGACTCGGGCACGAGGGGCTTGAGGAGCAAGACCATGGCTGATGCGTGCAGAGCGCTTGTTCGGCATTCATTGTCTAGGGCTTTTGTTAGGAGAGTATAAGGGTCTAGAGGGGTCATGAAGGAGAGAACTTCTGCGCCTGCGTCGTCCTCATCCTCGTCGTCTTCGTCGTTGTCTTCTGCCCATAATGCGTCTGCGTGTGGGCTATCGTCGCTCCAGGGCAGATAGTCCGTTTCAACGATTCGAGGGCGTGGATCGTGGCGAGGTGACGTCGTTTCTTTTACTCTCGAGTCTGCAGGTCGCCCAGTGTCAATGCCGGGAATAGCAATGCAGGGCAGTGTGCTGGGATCGATCCCGTTGGGATCTTGTGACATGACAGGTGGACGGCGGGGATGCTCTTCACCATTGTCTGCTTTGGGCGCTTTCGAAATGAGCGGTACTTTTTTATCATCGCCAGTGTGGCTTGATACCTCCTCTTTCTCCGTCAATTGCTTTGAACTGACCTTATCCTCCGCCAATTCCTCCAAGAGGGCCTTCTCGTCCGACACTTGGATCGAATAAACGGGTGAGCCTTGATTGCCAGACGCAGTTTTTCTCTCCACCTTCAATCCCTCCCCAGGATCTCCACTGGCTTCCGTCCGGCTAGACATGATACTCCTGCTCGATTCGGAAAATATCTGTCCTAGGCCTTCATCTGAAACGGGTCCTGCCGTCTCGTCCCTGTGGCTGTGGGCAATTTCATTGCCATTAGTTCTTTTCTCCGCCGTCGGTGCATCGATAGCTTTGGCCGTCGCTCCGGTGTCGTAGGATTCCTCGCCCTCTTTCGGGGAAAAAACATCAGGTTCCTCTTCACAACCACGTGTGCCTGGCGGAGCCACGGACTCCGAGTCAGACCGTTTCCGCAGACTGTTGGATTCGTCGAATGATCCATGGGCAGCAGGCCCCAGGCTTAGACTGTCGGGCTCCTCAAGGAGTAGCTTGTGGCCTTGAGCATGGGATTCCTCTTGTTGCCCAGAACTTTTAACAGGCAAATTCGCATTGTTGACATCATAGGCGTAGTCGTTGCTGGCATCGCCGATATCGTCGTCGTCGCTGCTGCTGCTGCTGTCACAACTGTCTGCTGGTCGCACAACTGGAGTGGACACTCTGGAGCCTCCCATCTTCTCATCCAGTAACGAGCGGATAGAGTCGCCAAGGCTTCTCGTCTTGGTTGGGGCATGTCTTGGAGTGTCCTCACCATCGCCATTCGTTTCCAATGACTTCATCCGGTCTGACCCTCGAAGCCCGTCTTCCAGGTGCATCTTTTGGAGTTGGTCGGTCCGGATCTCGAAGTGGTGTTGCGCGCGACGCCTCAAGAGAAGGCCCATGGTGTAACCCAGAATACGCCAAGTTTGTGCCATCCGGTACAGATTTGCGGCCTCGCTTGCTTTCGCAAACTGCTCCATGATATCTTCGACTCTCTCGACCATGCTTTTGCCGCCCTCAACATAGGGCAAGCCCTGGTACAACGCATCCATGTACGCGTTGGACATGGATTGGTAGAATTGCACCGGTAGAGCAGCAGGTAATGGGCCGAATAACATGGTCTGTTGGGATTTAAACGTCCCCGTGATGTTGATAGATTGCTCCAAGCCGAGGATCTGCTTTGCGTCATCTACAATGGGAGCTTCCCCCGATGGCGGAGTAGTGCTCAACGACACACTGCCCCGTCCGCTGGGTGCTGTCTTTGGGATGGTGCTCCGACGAGCGCCTAGAAAGCTGCTCAAGGCCTCGTCCTCCGAATCACTTTGATTCAAAATCAAGGCACCAGGGTTACTGGGACTCGATCCGTACGAACCGCGGGAAATCATCCTGGTTGCTTCTGTGCCGTGATATCGCAGCCGATTCGAGTTCGGACGTTCGTCAAGGACTAAAAGCACATCTCCTCTCGGAGAGAATGCCATGGCAGATGTGGATTGGCGATCGGTTGCCTTGCGCGCAAAAGACACGTCCCGCTGAGTGAAAGCTCCATCCGGCCCAGCTGTCCACAGCAAATCCTGATCCCGCCACCAGATAGCGGATGGACAAGCCTCAAAGGTCTCCATCTCTTTGTACGGCATCAAGGGCCGCGCCAAATCCCAGATGTGAACGGTGGGCGTGCCGTACTTTCGACTGCTTGTCTCGTCGTACGTCACGGCTACTTGGGCAACTCGTTTGGCTTGCGCAGTCGCGGACCATAGCCCAGGGCGCCACGATGCGGCCGCAACAGAGGCAGGTGCCGAAATGGTGAATTTAGGTTTCTGTCGTTTATCGGCCGTAGGTCCCAGATCCCACACGTGGACTTTGGTGTCCCATCCAGCACTCAGGAGATGAATTCCATCCGGATGCCACGCAATAGACGAGCATGACTTATCATGTGCGTTCAGTCTCAAGAGTGGTCGCCCGGGCTGACGAACATCCCATTTCATTACAACCCCGCTCTCTGTACAGCAAGCCATCTCATGGCCCTGCGTCGGCGACCAACTAACCCGTCTGATAGGATCGATGCATCTCAGAGGTGCGAACCGTTGCCTAAAGGAGAGACCGTATCTTGCTTCAAACTTGTTCGTCGAGTCGAATATCCGGGCCGTCCCGTCTTGTCCACCCGTCAATAGCCAGGACTGAAGATGAGGGTTGATGTCCAGACTATTCACTTGACGCGAATCCTCATTCATCAATGTGTATCGAAGCGCCTGAGGCTCTCCGGCTGCGAGACGCGTCAGATCATACGAGAAGACCTTTCCGCTGGCGCAAGCCGTGTAGATATGGGAGCCATTGTGCCATTTGACATCGCGGATGTTGAGCTGATCGGCAACGATATTCGGGTGCGAGCTGCTAGACTGCTGGGAGGTGAGACCTCTTCGCACGTCGATGATGTTCTTCTTGAACCTGAAGCTTCGGCTTGCAGGGTCGTTGACGACGACGATCTTGAGTATATGGGGACCTGCGAGTATCACGGCGCGTCGATCCGCTGACACGTCGAAGCAGGATATCGGGGCGCCTGCATTATAGCCGGCGTCTAGCGACTTGGGAGGACGAACTGAAGAGGGATTTGGGGTGGTGGTGCCCGAGATGGAAGACGATTCGCCGGTAGGAGAGTCGGGAGCAGTCTTGCCCAGTAGCTTCCGCATAATCTTGGAGTCGCGATTATACATGACGGCGAAGGTCGAAGCGCAAGGGAGGCGCCATCAGGGGCAGTCCGGCCGATAGTATGGCAATTACATTTACTGCGATAATGAAAAAATTACGGTAACAAGTTGGCGAGCGGGAATGACGAGTTGAGTGCTTGATTCTCGTAAGCTGTCGTGGACTCGTATTCAATGTTGTTGTGGTCAAGTGCAACGGATTCCAGATTCTCGGGAAGGAGCGGGAAGGAGCGGGAAGGAGCAAAGAGCAAAGTGAAGTGGGGACCTCTTTCAAATGACCACCCCTCACGTTCGTGTGTGTAGCAGATCCGACGAGTCTCATCTTCATCAACGTGGACATCGAGTGGCACGTCAAGTTGCATTGTCGATTGCAGCATGGCAAAGCTGCACTATGCATATTTGACAGTTCCATCAACACTTCCGTCTACTGTTCCACCCGCGGCCCTGCCTTGGATAGGAAGCAGCCACATCGCAGGCTGAGCAACCTGATTTCTCCGCACAGGCCGCCACCTACGCTGTCATCACCAGATGTTACACCGCTGAAATGCATTATCACAGCCGCTCCGGGACGTCTGACCGGGCTTGACGCTTCAGGCAGTGGGAGGTCCTCAACAGGGCATGCCGGAATACGGAACCTTCAACACCATGATCTCCTCGTTGTGATGGTACTGGATTCGATCGTCTTTGTTCAGCTCTAGGCAAGTGATTTGGCCCGACTTTCGACTTGATTCTAGAGCCAGATATTGCGCCTGAGCCCTGGAGGTTGCCAGCAGTCAGCCATGTTGCCTTACCAATACAGCCCTTTGCCGAAAGGGGAGATTCGCCTCTTGAGGCTGGACGCAATCAATGGCTCCGACCAATTACTCTCCGGCAGCATCATTCACCACAAATTAGTGAATCCGATCTACCGCCATCCAAAGGATACAGCAGCGGCTTTTTTGGAACATCCTCTGCCTTATGAAGCCCTCTCTTATCACTGGGGGGGCGACAACAGGGCTCTATGCGAGGTTCTGATTCATGATGACGAAGGCAACAACTATGTCTTAAGAATCACCAAAACCTTGCACTCCATTCTCTGTCGGTTAGTCTCGCAGGACCAGCAGCTAGTCATCTGGGTAGATGCAATCTGCATCAATCAGATCAACTCCAGCACAAACCTGGAAAAGGGAGAACAGATCCAACTCATGCCCGATATATATCGTATTGCAGCCCGTGTCCAAGTATATTTGGGAGATGAGTCTGCCGATTTACAAGCAGCACTCCAACTCTTGTCAACCATTGCAGACTACTCAGAGCACCTAGACGACTTTGCACACGCCGAAGGAGAAATTGGATTAGACCTTGCTTTGCAAAACGGCTTTATTCTTCCCCCTCCCGACGACGAGCGCTGGCCAGCTCTAAGGGCTTTCTTCTGTCGTCCTTGGTTCCGACGTGTCTGGGTAATGCAAGAGTTTGTATATGCCACAGAAGTGCGCGTGATGTGTGGTGATGTGGAGATAGATTGGCACAGGCTCTGGCTGGCTTCCAAGGCGTACGTGTCGAACAGAAACCTCATCTATCAAGGCTACGGGAAGGACATACTCTCCTTCTTCTTCTTCCCCCGAGTCAATGTGCATAGAGAGGCTCATGAAGGCGCGATAGCCCTCCATCGGATCACAGATCTGCGTCTACGCGCCATGGGATACATGTCCGGCCCGTACATGGTGTACAACATTGGCGATGGCGAACCGGCCAACATGACCGGACTTTCCATCCGCAAAAACCTAGACGCCATCAAGGGCTTCGAGAAATTTGCGAGGAACTCACTACTTTCTGATCGTTCTCAAGGGAAGACCTTTCCATACGGCCGATCTACCTTGCTGAATTTACTGCATAACACGAGCAACTTCCAGGCTACGAAACCAATCGACCGTTTGTATGCCCTTTTGGGACTAGCAGACGACGCAGATGGATATAAACCCATTTACTCGGCCGAAGAAACTACCGCCGTGGTTTCCACCAGGTTTGCGGCAGCTTTTATTGAAAACGGCCATCTTCAACGGGTCTTGGCATCGGCCGGCATCAGGTCAAACACATCTCCTCCAGGAGAGGCGCCATCTTGGGTCCCTGACTGGACAATGGTCCAATATGCACAAGATAAGCTCATTGGATTCACTCTTATTTCGGCCATTGGAGATGCTTTAGAACAGCGAGATACACAGAGGCGCAAGCAGAGGGCTGCGACTGAGACGAATGATGCTCCTGAGAGTGGCGATGCCTCGTTATCGGCTAGCCTTCCCGCTGTAGGATCAAATTACCCTCCAGCAGAGCAAGAAGACTTGGCCGCCCAGGAGGTCAAGACCGGAGCAACACCAAAATTGTACAATGCCTCGGCAAACACCGATCCAGTCTTCAGCGGTAATGTTTTTAGAGGACAACTAACTATCCGAGCCACATTACTGGGTCAAATCATGTTAGTGCTCCCAGGAAAGCTGATGCTACCTTGCCTACAGTACGAAAACATGATATTAAGAATGGGCACCCAATACGTAACAGGAGAGCCCATGGTGGAAGCCCTTTGGCGTACCCTGATCGGAAATCGAACCATGCATGGGGAGTTGGCGCCTCCAGAATTTGCAACCCAATATGAAGCAATGAAGGCACACGACCAAGTTCTTATCACGAAAGCTTTTACTGTTATAGTCATAGCCATTTTCGCAGCGACCCCCATCGTTGTTCTCGCGATTCGTCTTCTGCCGGTCTTGGCCCACGTGGGCATGGTAACGGCACTATTTTGGATGCAATACCTCTACCTCAAGCCCGCCCTAAGCTTTCTGGTTCTGCTGGCCGTATTCCGCTGGCTATACATATGGGCTCTGGTTCCAACTCTACTGACGCTGTCATGGTTTCTGCTCACGCGTTGGTACGCGACAGAGATGCTTGATTCCTTCGCCAAGATGGGCTGCAGTACCGCCCTTACGACGTCCACGCTACCGGCGGACTGTGCGGCGTATGCGTCTAGTTTGGCCATCACGGTCAATAGACATGCGCTGTGTGTCACGAGAGAACATCTGATAGGGCTGGTGCCGCTGTTGGCTAGGGGAGGGGACATGATTGTGGTGATGCACGGGTGTGATGTCCCGTATGTCCTTCGTCACACCCAGGAGCAGGGCTATTACCAGTTGGTGGGAGAGGCTTACGTGCATGGGGTCATGAATGGGGAGGCGATGCAACAAGGTGCGGAATTTTACAGCGACATCACTCTTGTGTAGCGATGAGGGATTCTTTGATCAAGAAATGGGGGATATTAGATAGTCGAAGCAATATAGTTTTGCATAGAATCTGATTGTTACAACATGATACAACATGCACAGTACGTTCCACAATAGCCGACCATGATAATGGCGGAAATCCATGTGCGTCAAATATAGTTCTGTTCCCCCAATTAGTTAGCTCTCAGTTCAGCCAAACAAACGCTATGGATATTCAAAGTCGGCCATACCCTCCCATACATCCTCGCTGTACATGACAAGCGCTGGCATTCCTCCACCTCCTGCAGCAGCACATCCGGCCACATCATAACTTCAGCGCCTGTCATTCGTTCCCCGTTTTAATTCCTCATTTGTGAAAATCCCTCGTTTTCTCGTAATCGTTTTCAAAAGCTCATCAACTCAAATCTTGTAAATTCTTCTTCACTCATTTTCATCTCCCCCTACCATAGGGCTCCTGCGTCTGCGTCTACGATAGGACTCCTACTCCTGCTCCTGCTCCTGTGTCTCCTCCCAGTCTTCCCATCACCGCCATTATCATTATCGTTACTATCCCTGTAGTCATTCTCACGAGCCCTCCCTGCGCCTCGGCCGACCTTCCCGGGCGGTGGCCTTACAAACGCAAAGTCCACCGCAATTGTTTGATCGAGGAGCTTCGTTTCGTGGGTGCCATCAATCGCCGCGTGGGCTTCTTCCAGGGTGGCGTATTCGATTAAAGCGTAGCCCTATCCATTAAGCAGATTTCTAGTCAGCGATCCTGTCTTGCTCGTCTTCGTTTCCACGATCCATGGCGGGCCAACTGCCTGTGTCGTTTCTACGGCATAACGTTTTTGTTGTTGTTTTTTTTTTTTTTTCCCACGGGTCCCTACGGAATCTATTTTCACGCTTTTCGGTAGGAGAGCTGGCGCAGGCTACATACCTTGACGTAACCACTCCGCCTGTCCAGATTCAAATGCAGGTTTTTAATCTCCCCATAGTCGCCGAATTTATCGTGTATGGTCTCCTCGTCTGCCTCTTCGTGTACATTCGTGACGACGACGATCCAGCCTTCGATGGAGCGCACCGCGGTGGCTTTGTTGTGCGTTTGCATTGAAAGCTCATTGGGGGGCGGGGACGGCGCGATGTCGATGTCCATTTCATCGGAAGACATGATGGGCGGGCGGGTGGCTTTGCTTGCTTGATAAAAGGGGGAACGTGAGAAGGCGGAAGGTCGTTTTTTGAAGGGGCTCCAAGAAGGCGTATTTGGCCTCGGATGGGATATTTGAACTTGTTGTCGCTGTCGGTATTGTTGTCGTTTCGGTTACCGCTGTTGTTGCTGAGCTGGTGAGCTTCTTTTCTGGTGTTGGCCGACGTGGGGCAATGTACAAACGGGTCACGTGCTTCACCATACAGGTATGTATGCATGTGCATGTCTACGTATGTATGTACGAGTTTGGCACTTGGCCGAGTGGAATACATTGCGACGGACGTCTTCATTTGTGATTCGCGTTGTTTGCGCATTAAATGTTACTCACGCAGATGCGGAATGGCCTAGAGATCTTGGTGCGTGAGCCGTGGTCGGCACACTGGAGATCACGCTTGAAACACCTCTCACATGTCACGAGTGCGTGATCTGAAGTTACAACATGCTACAGGCGTCTGGCGATTTGCCAGCCGTCCTCTTTCGTCCTGTTTCGAATCTTGGACCGTCCTCCACAGCACAAGGTCGCAATCAACACAAGAACATTCGACCGCAGCACAGACAAACATGAGAGTTCAGTAGCGACTTCTTCAGGTAGCACGCTTTCGATGGTTTTTGTTTGGTTTGTATTGAGGAACGACACCAGACGCCGCAGATTCAAGTTCGTCTCGTTTTGTCGAGCTCATGCGTCACATTGTGGACACAAGAATCGATCGAGGCGACTTGAATATCATTTGTTTCCTCCCTGCCGCTATTTATCCGAAACCATTCCGATAGCAAACCGACAGCCAGAGCACCCATTTTGCGCTCTGGCATGCCCGACTTCCCATCACACCCTACCCGTTCTTCTCTCTCCTACCTATCTCTCTACGAGCCAGGGTTGGGGTTCATCTAAGCATCACAAGTCAGCGTCTTGTCTCCCACCGTCGTATGAAGTTCAGAACTATGCGATATTCGTGCTCACCTTTCGCTTGCCGCCGGTGAGGACGACGTTGACGAATCGTCGGGTGTACTTGTGACGCTTGAGAGCACGGCCCTTGGGGGTCTTGGGCTTCTCCTGAGGCTCAACCTATTGATGCGAAAACAACGCTGGTCAGTCTATCGTCGTTTTCGACGTTTTCGAGAGTCTCGGAGGATTGAATCGTTGTGAGTGAACGGGTTCGGAACAGTCGTACTTTAGGGGTCTGAGACTTGACCTTGCCTGTGCAGAAGAAAGGATGTTAAATGATTGTCCGTATCGTCAAAATTTCATTCAGAGTGAGATTTGACATACCGGCACGGGCGAGAGATCCGTGAACTTTTCCCATTGTGAAGGATTGATTTGGCGATGATGTGGGTGACGGGTCAGATAGCGGAGGTGCGCTTCGGAGGAGATTTTGCGGATTTTGGCAAATGGTTGTGTGCGGGAGGCGAGTCTCACGTGAGTGGTCCGTTCCCAATGTGCCCTGCCGGAAAAACATTGGCGCGAGTCGCCGGACTTCTGTCTTGATTATGTAAGCTAGGCAGTCTTTCAAAACCGCCACCCATTTGCAAAACTCCGTTCAACGCCACATCGTGGACACATCGTGGAAAGTTCGGAACTGAAGTATGTACCTAGCGAGAAACGAGGACTACATTCGGGTTTCCGCAATGGCAAATTTGATGTTGCTCAAGGCTCCCTGGTTGTGCTATGCGGCATCATGATACCTATTTGATTTGCAGAAGCCATACAGAATACCCACATTGAAGAAAGGCCCGATTGAGTCTTGCTCTCTCCTCCGGTCTTCTCAAGCTGCCTTGCCGTCGCAACCGTTAGCCGATGACTGCGAGAATGCAATTTTCTTCATTTCATCACGAACTCACTTGCACCGCATATCCTTAGGCTCGGTCTGCCAGAATTTAGAAGGATTGGATGCTCGTGCGCGTGGGGCGATCCATGATGGCGCGCCGCGTTACTACACAGATTAGGTATACTTTTTTTCTAAAAAAAAAACATTGACGTCACAGGCATCTTACTTTTTTTTCGCTTCATCACGATCCGATGATCGATCGCTTGGTATGGACGGTAGAACCCATCCAAGCATTGTCTCCTCGCGAGACGGCCCAATAATTCAAAGCTCTGCTGCTTGATGCTCGAAAGCTTACTTACACATCGTGCCCTTTTCGATATCAACTCTACCGCAATTCCACTTCAGTGTGCGCCGTTGAATATGGCTCGCTCAACTACACCCAAATCGCCCGCAAGATCCTCCATAACGCCGCACAAGACCCTGCGGGAGCGTGTTCTTCACAGTCTACCACATTACACGGGCCCTTACAATGTTGGCTTCATGGATATTGAAGTGCCCGCTCGCAGTCCGGGGCCGGTATCGGATTTGAAGCGATTTGGGAAACCCGTGCTTCGCCTGGACACTGTCTTGATGAGCATATACTACCCCTGTGATCTGGCAAAATCGAGCGATGCCGCTGGTGGTGCACACAACCTTCGTCGTGTGAATTGGATGCCTAAACCGGGAATCGCCACGTCCAGAGGCTACGCCAAGTTCATCAACATTCCCGAAGCGCCAGTCACTGCCTATCTGGCCGGTACGTCGCTCTTCACTAAGATACCGGCGTTCAGGAATGCGAAACTGGCTGACTACTGGGCAAACACGCCGTCTGACGAGACTCCATTTTCGGATACGCCTGATGGTGGCAAGGAACGTCAAGGCTCTGAGAAACCCACCTTCCCGGTCATCATTTTCAGTCATGGGCTGGGAGGCTCCAGACTTTGTTACAGCACTACGTGTGGCGAGCTGGCGAGTTTTGGCTTCATCGTTGTGGCTCTCGAGCACAGAGATGGAAGCTGCGCAAGGACACTGGTCAACCTGCCCGAAGATGTCGACGCAGCCAAGATCGAGACGTCAACGGCAGAAATTGTTTGCGGTAACGAGACGCACGATCGGGGTTCCAAGAACAAAAAGGTCCAGCGGAAGAAACAAAGCGGCGTTCACCCGTTTTACATCATGGACTACATCCTGCCCAAGGACAATGCTCAAGACACGTCGCCCCGTAATCCGCGCGGTGTTGACACTGTGTTGCGCACCGCCCAAATTGAGCTTCGGCTCAAGGAGATTGAAGAAGCATATCACGTCCTCACGTTGATCAATGAAGGCGAGGGCGACGAGATTGCACGAGTCAACCTGAGAAAAAAGGGCAACATTGGTTCCAGCTCAATTGGCTTGGCTGGTGTATCTTGGGACAGCTGGAAGGGCAGCATGTTCCTCAGCCAAGTGACCGCAATGGGGCATTCCTTCGGCGGTGCCATGACCGTGCAGCTGTGTCGTGATCAATCACTTCCATGGCTTGGACAAGGCGTCGTTCTCGATGGATGGGGCCAAGGCACGCCAGAGCGAGGAGACGGCCCCAACAATACAGTGTGCAAACCCATCATGGCCATCTCATCCGAGGCCTTTATGCACTGGAAGCCCAATTTCAAACGCATCGTTGGTTTCTGCCAAGAAGCACGCGAATCCGGCGCCCTATGTTGGATGCTCACCATTGTGGGCTCAACGCATCTCGCCATGACAGACTTTGCTGTATTATACCCCCGGTGGATGACATTCTTGATGAAATCCATGGCGAATCCTCTCCGAGCCTTGTTCTTGACAACAAAGCTGTCGCTCGAGTTTCTGAGCCTGACACTCCCGCGCGAGCACCTCGAGAATCAGTCTTGGATCAGTCAAGACCTGCTGTTATGTGCAGAAGCTCCGTCCGAGCCGGACGAGGCACTGCGGGAAGAGCACGCTCCAAATGATAAATGGGTAGCTGTACGGCTGAAGATTCCGCATGAATTGCCGCATCGATTCAAGGCTTGGTGCAAGCGAGTCTGGAGAGCCACAAACTGTGCGGCATTAGATGGCGATGAGCTTGGGGCTGGACTACATGATTATACCCAGCAGGATGAACTGTGGACGCATATAAGTCCCCAGATATCCGAGGTAAAGAAATTGAGGAATAGGCGAGGGAGTGATGACGGCTCCTGAGTTGTTGATGCTGGGAGTGAAAGGCTCTGGCAGCATCAGCGATTGCTTGTACCCCGCATGTTCGTACAACGCCTTTATAGATGGGTGACGGCATATCGTTCCGTCATGATGACGGAGAAAGTCAAATGCCGACCAGTGTACAAGTTAGATGACTTGGGCCGTTTGCCTTTGTCATTTGTTAATTGAACGTAGCCACCCTTAAAATGCAGGACTTCTCAATAAGGTATTTGTTGCATGCCTGTCGCATGACCGTTGCATAATGTTCAGTTCAACGTGAGATGCGTCGCTTCATGCCTGCATATGGTGGCTGTCATTAAGCCAATGGCCAACCTACCCCTTTTTCCATTGGTAGATTAGCATCAGATGCAAGTTACAACACATGAGGCACAGTGAAGCTAACTACCTGTTTGCGTGCTTGCCAACCACAATCTGCTGTTTTGTCTACACATGTCGGCTACCCTAAAGAAAAATCGCACCGAACAATGCACGACTTCTCTTACATGATGAGATCCAAAGCAAATGAGTCTAAGCCACCGTCATCAAATTGGAAGATGAGTCAATGAACTAAATGGTGAGGAACCATCGGAATTTCGCGAATAGGTGTATAACCCACGGCGAAAACGTTGACTCGTTGAGCGCATTTGAGAGGCTGGGATGTTGTAACGAGTGGCTGGTTCGAAATTGAGAGGCGGCGGGTGGCGTTGTGACCAGAGTTGTTTGCGACAAGAGGATGGCGTGCGATTGAGTTCCACGGTCCACCAGTTCATAGCGCATTCCATCACCTCTTCTTTTTTTTCCTTCTTTGGATACCCGGTTCGTCGGATCGTAGGGTCGATCCGGCGCGGATTAGGTTATAGATGCCGCAGGGGATGGATGATGGCTGGGGTCCTCTCGGCAATGTGCAGTGGCGCGACGTAAATGTGATCCGTGATCACTGATGCATGAATCAGGGCATGAATCAGGGCATGAATCAGGGCATGAATCAGGGCATGGAACATGCACACGAAAAAGTAGCAGGAAACTAACAAAAATAGTTACATCAACTTCATTGGGTAGAGAAGGTTACGGACTGGACCATTGTGCGGCCCTGCGTCGGTTCATCAGGGCAGCGAAGAGCCCTCCGATATGTGACACCTGCATGAGACAATCTGCAGGAGCTGGCTTCGTGTTGAAACTTGATAACAGCCTTGCAGTGTACTTCGTAGTACGCATGCTGTTTGTTGAATGGCAATGAACAACTCTGTCGATGGCGATAAGACCACGGAAGCTCGAAGCGGACGCCGTCCTTATTCTTCCGAGATTTCTCTCCTGATTTGTATCCGCAGGTACCTACAAATGTACGCAGCTTCATGTACGCAGCTTCATCCATGGCAATATGACCACCCCTTACTCTGTACTCTGTAATTATAATTATAACACCTTGTGCGAGACCGTGCCTCATCGTTCACGCCCCGCTTTATCTGGCCCGCTGATCCTTCGTGGGAAAAACGTGAAGCTCGGATTGGAGTTCGCGGCAACTCGGTTCGATTCTCCGAGCTGACGTGATGAATCCCGCGGGAAGTCTCCGGGTGCATGCACAGTATGTAGCCTCGTAGAGCAGTGACCCGTCATGGACTCATGACACACGCGTACACACCCGAAGATTCTCGTATTCATCTGCAACTTCTTCCCGGTTTTTCAGTGCTGCTGAAGGCCAGGCGCGGGGGCCTTTCAAAGGCCCTTTGCATGCACACGCTCCAGCATACAAAGCAGAGGAAGTCCACCTTGCTCTGTTTATTACCTAGATGATTCTGTTTCGTTTCATTCCTCCCTCTTTCGCATTTGGCTCTTGTGTGCTCTCCCACAAGCCGACCGATTCACAGCTGGTCGCAGCCTTGGCACCAGTTACTCGCTTACCGCCTGACAGCTGTCAGCGACGTCCCACAAGAACGACCAGAGCATCGGACCTTGGTCTTTCGCTCGCGTTATTTTTCTTGAGCCATCATCTGGACATTACAGAGCCCATCGACGGCGGATGAATTGGCTGCCTGGTGAACATCCCGCCACCCGGCATTTCCATCTTCGACATTACCTTTGAAGCGCCAGCCACCACAGTGCAGCGGGGCGTGTTCATGCTGTTAGGTTACAGGTATGTACGGAGTACAGTCGAATGATTTGTCTTGCATCCGCAGCAGACCAGACATACGTAGGCAAGGGCTGTGAGAGCCAGGTTGAGCCGCGACGCAACAGAGAAATACTGTCGCTGGCCAGCCATCTGGGAAAGCCTATTTGCGAGGGTACGGACTAACTCAGCTTTTCAGGGGCCGGTACTCCGTATGCTCTGGATCGTTCATACTTTTTGTCGTCGTAGGCTCTTTTGCGCAGAAACGAACAAAGCAAAATGGGAACCTTGCAGCTAGAACAACGGAAGCCGATCGAGTTCTCCGCTACTCGTCGCGGTGGCGTTTCCCCAGCCCAAGTTCCAACCACCACCGCGCAACCGAATAACAGCATCCCCATGGCGGAGACTAAGAATCGGCCCGGCCGCTCCACCAGCCTGCAACGCATGTTGGACTTGGAAAGGCTGTATATAGTGAGTATCACGCTCTCGCCCTTGTTGTAATTTTCGTGTTTTTGTTCAAATGTCACGCTGTTTTACACATCACTTGTATTTGTGGACTGTTCGAGACATTTTCTGACTAGATTTATAGTCACGACCACAGACTGAAAGACACCACCCACCTCCCATTCAGCCAAAGTCGAAATCTCAAACGACTCCCATACTAGTCACAGCCCACCAGACGTCTCCGGACCGTACCAGAAATCTCGCACCTCGTCTGGAGGGCCATGCTCAAAGGCCTGTCCGAAGTCGTGTGCCCCGTGGTGGTGATACCTCTTGCCCTCCGCAGCTCCGGCCAGTCGTCATTGACACCAAGACCGACACCTCTCTCACAATGAGTCAATCAGACATGCTCGAAAACGGTACGCGAGAGTTTCTCGTTGGCGACACTCGCAACTTCTCTTCAACAACAGTGCAGGACACGTATACAAAACTCGTTGCTTATGAAGCCCCTCCCAAGGAAGTTGCACGGTGCCATTCTCCAAGCTGGGAAGCATATGAACGACGCAAGATTGAGAAGAAGATGGAAAAGAAAGAGCGAGGGGAGTCCAAAAAGGATGGCGCCAGGAGGCTTTCCAAAAAGCCACCCCCGGCTAGCTCCCCTAAGTCTCTCCAACATGCGTTGGCGGCAGAGCCTGACGCGGGTAGAGGTCGTGGACGAGAGCGAACCGAAAAGACAGCGTCTGCGAGCGGATCGAGTCATGAGAAGAAAGCCGCACAGAAGACTCGCAGTCGATCGGGTTCGTTTGTTTCCATGCTCAGAGCCCCTTTTGAATTTCGGCGTTCGTCCACAGACCAAGCTACCGATTCAGGATTTATTGGCGGCATCAAACTAGATCTTCAGCGATACAATCGTCAGCAACAGAACTTGGACAGCAACGCCGTGGAAGACGAATCAAATTTTCACCCTGCTCTTCGCAACAACAACCTCGAGTCTCCGCCAGCATTGGCCGCGAGACCAGTCGCCCCCAGCCGAGCCGAGCAACGTCGATATCCGCCAATTACTGGAGGGAACAACTATCATCAGAAGACAGCATCCCTCACGACATCTCCCACGTCGCACGCTATTCCAGACGTTAGCAAGGTTGGCAAGTGGCGTACTAAATTCTCGAGGGCGGGTTCGCGCACACGATCGCTAGTAGGTGCCGATGAAGAATCACAGCCCCGCGGATCTGGAGACCAATTCATCGAAAGAAGGCAACCAGAGCATCTCCCCTTAACTATCAAGGGTGCCAGAGAACAGCCGAATACCCCAAGCTCAAGTTTGTTGTCGTCAAAGCTGCCGAACGTTGCATCTGCCCTAGGATACTCGACCCCCTCGACAGCCCCTGCCCAGTTGGCGCAGCCGATAACGCCGATGACCCCGTCTGAGAATCGACGCGCACAGAAGCACAGTAACAATGAGTCTGTTTCGTCCACCTCATCTGCTGCGACCGGCTACAACACAGCTCCTTCTTCCCCACATCCACCGGAACCTCCTCAACGAAGCCCAAAGCGACACTCTGTTTTCAGTCCGGTTGAGTTCAACCCGGTTCCGACACTGCCTCGACATAAACAGCATGATTCTGATAATCAGGTTTCCACAAAAGCCGCGCAGCCGTCTACTCAGCGCTCGTTTTCTCTCTGCAGGAATGTGACTACATCCGAGGCCCGGCAATCTCGCCGTGCATCGACTGGAGTTGCGACATCCCCTTCTACTGCTGCAAGTCAGATTTCGCCGTATCTATCATCGCCCGCAAACAATAGAAATTTGCCAGCGAGTTCCTCGGAGGAATCATGCGATGACGATGTACACTCTTCCGCGTCGGTCAGCACGCCTGCGACTTCTCGGCCTCAGTCTGAGCGAGAAATGCCGCTGACGTCTGGCGAAGAAGACCTTCCCTCGGTCCACGACGCAGTCAGAGCCTGTCTCAGCAAGACATACCCATTGACAAGCACGGATAATTCGGAGGATGAGGGAGGAGTTGATCCCATTCAAGCAGCTGCTGACAAGGTCCTTGCCGTCTTTAACGAAATACCAGTCCAGAAACCAGACCTTGGCCGCCGCTTTCTTTCTCAAACCAGCTTGTCAACGGCTACCAGCTTTGAGCCGCCTGCCGCCGAGCGACCTCTAACTCTTGGCCGCAAGCCTAAATCTAGGGTTGTCCAGAATTCGCCGCCGACCTTCCCCCTTGAACGAGCCTGCCAACAGGCACCAGCCGGTTCGCCGGTTCACGCCACCCCCGTAATCCTACAGCAGAACAGACCGAAAGCTGCAAACGACGACGTCAAACCTGCACTGAAGCCTGCACTGGCAGTGAATAATTCAGTTCGTCGCCATCTCCGCCACAAGTCTACACCTCATCTCGCCACTCGGGACCGAGATCCCATTGCCAAGGTCTTTGTCCAGTGTTGCTCCTGCACGCACTATCACGACATGCCCAGCAATTTGTTCAAAGCCATGTCCAACCCAGAGGGTGTGTTCAGCCCGGCGGACAAGTGCGGTTATTCTGGCGCTTTGTCCATGACTGTGCGATGCTCCTGGTGTAAGCATGAGATGAGTATTCGATGTTGCTCTGCGCTATCTACCGTGGTGTATATTCAAGATCGACTGCGTTGAATGGCGACCTTCAATTTCAATGCCTCGGAAGAGACTATGCAGGTGTGAGCGCAGAGTCGGTTTTGATCGAAGAAATGATGTGCCCCGCATGGCTGCATGTATGAACTTTTCCTTTGTTATTTCACGCCGCCTTTCTTATAAACGACTTGTATTTGCTCAACGTATTCGTCTCAAACGAAACCGTGGTATTGTGTCAGTTGTTGACTTTGTTCATCTTCGCTACGTCTAATGACTTTATTTGTTCATGTTTAATGACTTGCTATGTTTTACGATGTCATGAGTCGTTTTTCGTCTGTGTTCATTAGTTGTACCCGATGCGATGCGGATATGTCGGCGTGTCGATAATTGAAATGAATTCTGTGTCAAATCATATTCTGCAGGCTCTGACGTACTCCGTTTGGATAAGCAGGTGTGAAGTGAACGGATATGCTCACATGCAAAGTGACGTGTCGAACGGGCAACCGGTTTACCATGTGATCCTGGCTACAGGTCATTCATTTCAGGCCTTGTTTTCTGCACGAGGCCGACTCGAGAACGAAAAGGATTCTTTCCTTTCGCACATACCTTGTGATCTACATGTCATACACTTATTCGCTGAATAGTCCCCCGAAAACATGATCAGTTTCCTCTTCTCATGAAGGACTTGTATCAATGCATTTTAGTGTATGTACATAATCGCCCGCCAGGTGACCCGAAAATGACGAACAATATCCTCCTCGAGGCTCGTAGAAACGGTCTTTCACACTGAATGATGCATGCGATGATGATTTTCCTCTACCTACTTGTGAGAAACGCATAACCACCCGTTCCGCCCAAAAGGTCAAGTGACCAAGTTGCACGTCTGCAGCTTGATCGAGGTTATATAGTGCATTGCCACTTCCTGCCGCACAGGTCGTGACACTACTCACATATCATCCATCACGCGATTCGAAATCCTCAAAGACACAGTACCTCACGTGCACTTCATCACGAGACCATGTAACGATGCAGCGCAGCGCTCCCAACCTTTCTCCTTCTGCCTTTTTCCGTTCGGTCCAACCCCCGCCCCCGGGCCTCCACACGAGGAGTTGACGCCTCGGAAAGCATGTCATCCCGCGTCATCCACGTGCCGAAACGACAGCAGGCACATAGCGCGCGCGCGGGTTTCCTTACCATCTCCCCCGGCACATCATGCGTGAAGTGTCTTGTATAGGTTTAGTGCTGAGGGAAAGCATCAAAGGCACTTTGGCCGAGTGGTCTAAGGCGCCGTGTTCAGGCTTCGGATCTGTTCTCAGAAATGGATCCACCTCTTCGCGGTCTAGTAATAGGCGAGGGTTCGAATCCCTCAGGTGTCATTTTTGTGGTACTGTGCCCGCACGCTCCTCATCCACGGGGCATGTACCCCTTCTTTTCTCTCTCTTTTTTGGTCTCATGTTCCTTGACTGGGGCTTGCTATTTGTGTTGTTATGAATACCTACTATATAGGTATGGGCTCTCGCTTTTAAGGATTCGAGCCTCAATTGAGGCTCGTCTCTTCTGGAGAGTGGGGCTGACTGAGATGGAGCGTGCGTTGTGATGGCACGTGACCACGCACAAGATGCGTGTTGCATGTATGTATGTAGCAGGACGACTTGTGGAGAGGACTCCTTCTTCTCCTTTCTTCTGCAACTTTATCAATACATACTACTATTGACGCTCGTCCGCAGACGCCCCGAGGCCAGCCCATAACATGTATGATCTTATCATGGATGGCAAAGATCAGCAGATGCTGGCAGCTGTGGCGCTTCCATGTTGCGGTGAACGTTATTTTGGGCGGGGAATATTGGCCGAGGGCGACTTGCTGGGGCTGGCCGATTATCATATGTACCTACATGCAATACATTAGGTACTCATACAGTATACATACTCCGTAGTACGGAGTGGCAGGCGGTTCAATTTCACCCGAGTACGTACATACATACGTGCATACATACGGAGTACATACATACCTACATACCTATATTGACGCTCGAAATGCAAGATGAGAAAGCGAAATGCGAAATGCGAAATGCGAAATGCGAGATGAACGAGTGCGGGGTGCCTCTCGGAGGAAGGAGGATATGAGTTTCATTCGTCTCTACTCCCCTTTTTTCTCGTTTCTTTTTCGCCCCCTTCCCCTAGCCCAAAGGAAGATCCATCAGATACCTACCTACCTGGCCAACATGTTATCACCAGCCATCTTCTCACCAAAGCACCACCCCCCCGGGCTCCTACATTCCCCGCGCCAAGGAATTTCACGTCATGGGGGTTGGCTGGCGGTCGCGTGTCCACTATCCGATCCGGACAGACTCGGCCGGATGGATACCTAAAAGCTCGCAAGATGGCGTAACGAAACGAAACGGAGTTGCCGCAAAGGAACCGGCATAGTATAGATTCATGTTGTGATCTTGATTACATGTTGCTCAATCATCACGGCCCAACGGCCCAACGGCCCAACGGCAGCAGCCCAGAAAAAGAAAAGAAAAAAAAAATGTTGTTGTTGAAGAAGTTATCATGAAAAACTGCCTAGCTTCATCACCTTGTGTACATGGTGATACCCCTAGACCTAGAAGAAGAAGAAGAAGAAGAAGAAGAAGAAGAAACAGACCAGAAACACCAGAAAACAGCATCACAAAACTGCATATGTGAATGAATAACCATGGCTAATACAGACGCGCTAACTCCCCCAATTTCCTGAAACCCTTTTCATCGCGTGAAATACTGCTCCTGCGCACTGACGGAATGCCTCCTCCACTTGCTATCCTGCGGATACTTGTGCTCTACTACTGGCGGGCCAAGATACTGGCTCAGAACCGAGGGCGGCGAGTGTGCTGCGTCGCGGACGTCATGGTTTGGGCATCGCGGGAGGTCACTGCTGCTGCTGTTTTTTTTTTTTGGGTTGTTTTTGTCAGCCAACGTGCGTGTGCACTCGGAAGCCCCCCCCCCCCCCTTTTTTTTTTTTTTTTTTTTTTTT